>LS485057.1:354735-422834 GCA_900490705.1 Pristionchus arcanus
TCCCCCTCCCTCCCTCCTCTCAACTCACAAATGGTGCTCCATCCTTCTCTCTAATCTGTAGCCCTTCTCTAGATGGATTCCTCGTCAATAGATCGATTACTTTATCATCATACACTTCCAGCATGGATACCTTCACACTGAATGCCTGCAATGGACTTCTCTCTCTCTCTCTTCCCCTCTCTCTCCTTCCTTCCTTCTCCTCACCTGTGGCTGCTCTGTCTCAGCAATACATTCGAATATCCTTGATACGATACGAGGGACGATTCCTCTCGTCTCAGCCAACATCGTCGATGTCGTCTCTCAAAGAGGGAACATTCACATATTGAATGGATACGAGAGATCTCACCTTCCGTTCCCATTGTGTGAGTCTGCAGAGTAATCATCATCATTGAAAACACTCCAATTAATTATTAATAACGATAAATAATAATACCTTTCCACTGCCCGTTTGTCCGTAAGCGAGAATGGTGCAGTTGTACCCTCAAATATTATTCCTTTTTTTTTACTTTTTTACTTTTCAATAATATTTCATGTATTTTAATTGCTCAATGAGAATCAAAAGGTAAGAATATACCAGCGAATAGTTTATCGACGAGTACTCCTGCAGAAGCGAGATAGACGTCATCTTGGGAGGAAGCAGGATCGAAGACTGCATCGAATGCAAACATCTTGTCGTTGCATGAGATCTGATAAACCATTCATTACAATTACAATACGGCACAATATATATTTCTCATACCTTTTCATTTTTGCCATTTCAAGATATTTAGAAGAACTGAAAAAAATTTACCTGATTCTGTTCAACGTAAGTGCGGACACATTCTTGGGCATTCTCGTTATTTTCTTTCTTCGAGAGGGGACGAACCCTTACTAATACTCGAATGGGGATAACCCCATCCTGAGCTGCCATCTCAATCAATATACATGAGTTAAAGGAGAATCAAATGAACAAATTTAAGGCGTAACGGATACACGCAATAATAAACGTCGCAAATGCACGTGAAATCTATCAAATCAATATGAAAGATTGATAAATGCATTTCAATCCGTGACTTGTTGAATTCAACATTGAACGATAAAATTTGGCGCGCGAGAAAATAAATTCGAATATCTAGCAATGAATGAGCACACTCTCCCCACCACACACCACACCAAGTTGCATGTATCTCGTTGAGAACTGATACTCAATCATGAAATTATCTGAAAAATATCAAATATCGTTTATCGAGTCACACAAGCCTCTTCAAACATGGAAATATTACAGAATGGAGAAATTTAGCACATGAGATGGCACAAAGAAACGAAACTATAGAATTCACAAGAACCGTGTTTTCTAAATAAAAAATAACAACATGCTGATTTTTCAGACCGAAAAGAGTAACCACAAAATGATCTACAGCGGAGCGATTAACAAAATTCGCAAGAGATTCGATATACTGAAATGTGAACTATGAATAGATGAAACATTGATATTGTGTCGTCCATAATTGATTAATCCTTTGCATCGACAATTCCTCCTGCTGCAATGGCAAACGTTGCTTCATTCTCAGGCATATCGGGAGAATCGTAGATCTGGAATAGATCGAATTAGTGTCGTTATTCCCTCAATCAATGAACCATTCCATTCTTCCCGCCATTCACAAGCATCCACTCTAATCCTGTGTTTATCTCTCCATTGATACGAGACAGAAGAGAAAGAGAGAGAGGGCTAGTAAGGGCAGAGGGACTGATACGGGGAATGATAGGGAATGATTAGAGGGAGAGACCAGACACAACAAGAAAGATAAAAATCGTCTCCACTCAATCATCCAGTCCTATCAATTCCTTTCGTATCAATCTTTGTTTTCTTCTCTCTACTCTGTCTGTTCGAATGGCTCTCGAATGGTTGGCTACTGTTCTGGAGAAGAAGTTGGGTGTTAGACCAACGATAGGACAGGTGAGCACTCCCCCCCCCCTCCTTCGCACGTTATCTCCATCCATCGATTATTCAGACAGGACCAATCACCGAGGGAAGTCATGGATACATGGCTCAGATTAGAAGAGTCGCACTCGAATGGCCGGTTGATAGAGCTGACCTTCCCAAATCAGTAGTGATCAAGGTGTGTTTGGTACAATATTCGAAAAATTAATTCATCCTGATATTCGAAACCAATATGCCGTATAATCAAGGTTTCAGCATGCTTTTGCTCGCAAGAACAGCCGAGTAAGTGAAACGTAGATTAGGATAGGCTAGTGTAAGTAAACGCAATTGCACGATTCTGTTTCATAGACAGAAGGCAATAGGGTTAAATGTTTGGTGTCGGTATTACCGACCCTCTTGCGTGCCACACAGAGACAAGAAATAGGGTGCGAAAGTTAGAGAGACGGTTGGATAAGAGGGTCGGTAATACTCTCCGGTAGTGCAGACACCTACCTGCAACCCTGGTAGATATCCGTTCACTCTGTACTTGCACTCACAACTACTCTAGTCAACAGCATGCATATAGTAAGTATCGATCATCATACTTGTTTAACTAATTAGAAGCTTGGCTATACATTGGCCCTTTCCCATCCCAATCATTCCTAATCTATGCAGTGTCCCGTGGCTGGATCAGCAGCAGATGCATGGTTAGATGCAAGTGGAGATATGGATGCAGAAGAGAGGGCAAAGGCTGCGGCTGAGAAAGCCAAAGATATGAAGAAGGCATGCATCCGATAGCGCACACATTACGTGAATCTCCACTAATTCAGGTCCAAGAGTTGTGTCATGCTGCTGAATCTCAAGTATACGGACTCTTCGATGAAAATTGTGATAAGAATCTGTCAGACAGACTAATCAAATAAATAAATGCTTAGATCCTGCTCCTTGCCCCATTCCCAAGACTTATGCATCATTTGGAATCACTCATGATCATCCCTCCATCATAATGGAAGATATTACTGGTGCTACTATCACTGATATCGTCGATGGATGGACTGATAAACAGGTTAATCATACATCATATTCACACACCTATTCAAGTGCATATCCCTCTTTTTTTTTTCCAAATCACCTTACGGCACCCATCGTCTCTGCAACGTACATCGCTCCCATTACCTACCAAACAGCCTTTTCTACCTTTTCTGTTTTTTTTTCATTTGATCGAATTCGCGCTGAATAGTGTATTATGCTGAATATTATTGTTTATGTTTCATATTTTTTGTCCACTACTATAAGGGGACGTATGCAAAAATTGACCGAAGAAATATTATTTTGAATGGGTGCATACAGCCGTTAACATATCTAATTGCTCAAATGTTTCACCCATTTAAAACAATTTCACCGGCCAATTTATGTATTCATCCAATCATCGGGGTAGGCAAAAAAAGTATCCTATGCGTGAAAGAAAATAGGCCGTTTGCTCGGTAATGGGAGCGACGTACGATACATGGGTGGAATATTCGCCCTGATAAGAAATATAGCAGACCCCTTATCATCAAACCCATTGCCCGAGATGAAGAGCGCGATAATTGATACGGAAACATACAGGTGTACACAATCCTCGATAGCATCGTCAATATTCATGTGATGTCATTCACTACTGAGAAATGGAAGACCGTTGAGATAGAGGAGGTACACAATAGATAAAAAAAATTGAAACAATCCATTTAAAGGATGACGACATGATGGAGACTTTCGCCCAGATGGCTAAAACATTTGCGACTGAGATTCTAAAGGTACTCTGTTGACTTCCACCTAGTCTACATATCACTCTTTCACAGCGTAATCCTCTTCCCTCTCTCGAGAAAGTATCGTCGCATATCCTCAAGGATAGTGCCTGGTTCAAGGGAATGTACAAGAAGTTCGAAAATCGTAGGTCCATTTGCACTTAACTCCTTAATCTTAATTTAACATCATAACCATCTCATTCCCATTTGAGATGCTCACTCTGTCCTGGTTCACGGTGATATGTGGGCACCCCAATTTCTCTGGAGAGGAGACACTCTCGCAGCCATTGTCGACTGGCAACTCACTCACAAGGGATCTATCGTAAGACAATCTCCTCTCAATCAATTCAACAATTGATCTATTATCTCAGATGGAAGACTTCCTCCGTTTGATTCCCCTCGGAGTCCCTTCTTCGGATAAGACCCGTCTTACTCCCACTCTCCTCAACTACTACTATACTCAACTCACTTCCAAACTGGAAGCCAAGGGAGTCAAGATTCCCTTCACATACGAAGAGATGATGGTATACCCTTCCCATCAAGGAACAACGAATAACTCCCCTATTCAGAACGAGTATAAGTCATCCCTCCCATATGCCTGTGGAATGGCCGTATTCGCCTTCGGAATGTGGAGCAACTCCCCCGTTAGTTAATTGTCACTGAATGATATGCACAATTAGCTGTTGAAGGTTCTGAAGAAGGGTGATTCTGGTGACGAAGGTCGAATCGGAGAGATGTACTCTCGAATGGCAAGCCTTCTTGACGAATGTGTACAATCATATGGATGGTAAATAAGACATTGACCGATAAAAATATATCCACATCTCTATTGCTTGTCTACATGTTATTTCACACGGATAGAGCTCCAACCCACACTCAAATACTTGCCAAAATGGGGAAGATCAATGACGCATATAATTAATCGTTCACCCCACAATTATTCCATAAGCGTGATCACGGCCCATTACATCATTATTGCACACCAATCCCCCATACTTTTCCATACCTTGGCGATTCTCGTCTCTGCCCTTCCTTTCTTCAACATAATTCTCGTAGTGGATGCATGGGCAAGAATGTGACCACCGATTGGCTTCTTTGGATCTGCCTACAACAACATCTTTATCTCTTTTCATCTCCCCCTCCCCTTACCTGAAATGACATTGCTGCTCCCGGATCGGCAGTCATTTGATTCGATATGAACACTGCCACATTGTATTCCTCTGCTATCTTCTGAAGTCTACTCAACATCTGGGCCAATTTCTGCTGTCTCTCAGCAAGTTCACCACGACCCGAGAAATCCACTCTGAACTACATAATTGTGAATTTTATTCATCCTATTTTCACCTGAATAGGGCCATGATAGAATCGACAATGAGCAGCTTGAATACACCCAATTCCTCGTGGAATTTAGCAGCCACGAAGTCGAGAAGTTCCATTTGATGGTCAGAGGTGTATGCTCTGAAATCGTATGATGTCTCGATTGTAACCACACGAGAATCTGAGGGTACCTTGCGTAGAGAACATTCTCGAGCATCGCTTCCTGATCCATATTGAATCGATCGCAGATGGGACGAAGTCTATCGGGTCGACTGAAAAGGATCACGATGCGATCAGAAAAGAGGGGGACAAACAAAGTGTTCTCCGTGTCGATGTAGATAATCTTTCCTCCTCTGAATCCATTTGCATTCGGCATCTGACACGTGGCACACAATGTGTGTGACAACTGAGTCTTCCCCGTACGGAACTCGCCGAAGACCTGCAGGGTAAACATCCCGGTATCTACCTCTCATCCTTTAAATTATCTTCACTCAACCAACCTCCGTTATTGCCTGACTCTCGATTCCACCTCCGAGCAGTTTATCGAATTCAACACTTCCAGTCGAGATTTTGAACACTTGCTTACGTCGTGAACACACTTCCAGCGCCGTGATGAAACCCGTTTTCTGAAAAAAATAAGTGTTTTCGAAATTGAAAGTTAGCTTACCATGAGCTTCGCAGCACCTTCCTTGATTTTGTCCACTTTAGCTTCAGAGAGTCCCTTGATCTCACACATTCGCTTTCTGGTGGTCATCATAATGCCCTTTATTGTGCAGATTCCAGCAGCCTAAACAGTCGTAAATGAAGATCTCGTATGTGAAAAATGTATGCCTGGAGTTTCTTGATCTCAGCAACATTAATGCCGTGTTGCTGCAGCTGGTCAACATCTTGAATATCGAGCTAAGAAGAAGAGCGATTTCAGTGATATGGACCGATGGGCGGAAAAAGAACCTCTTCATCTTCTTCCTCATCAACTTCGTTTCCTTGGACAACTTGCTCTTGCTCGGCCTGCATCTTCTAGCTTCAGTCGATCTCTTCTAAATGTTAATATAAATATTTTATTAAAAAGAGCTGGAAGCAAAACAAGAGAGCAAAAGGAACATAATCAATATTTTAAAAATCATTTCTGGAACATTCGAATATTTGAGACAGTAAAATAATTTCCATTCAAGAAGCGATTGATACTGTATCTGATCCTTGAATATTTGTGTTTTTTTCGAATTATTGATTGATTTTTTAAAAATATTATTGATTATAATTTTACTTTGCTTAGGTTCAGAATGCTTCAATACTGTAGATAGCTATCATATCTAGATAGCGAACTTGAAGAAATCACAGTTAGAAGATATTTAGAACATTTGCATTCAGAAGAGATCAAATAAATATCAAAGTGTGTCGCGGTCATTGTATTTTGTGACAATATTTTGTAGAACATTTTTTTTTGTAGTAAGTATTAATATCTAGCTGATTTCCACAATGTGACTTATTTATTCCATCAACTTTCATACAAATGATTGGTACAGACACATTACAATATCGAGTAGCATAGCGTGAATAGATTAGTCGAGATCCATCTGATCATCATCAGAGGGCTTTCCTCTCTTGGGAGTAGGACCCTTCAGACACTCGGGAGTCACCTAAAATGCCAAGTTCATACAAATCATAAGGATGGAAAGAACCTGCTCAGCAGGAGGCTGTTGAGTGTTCTGGTTACTCGCTTCCCCATCATTTCCCTCCTGGCCAGCCAATGCTGCCTGTGCTTCCGCAGTCTTCTTCTCACTCTCAGTTAACTTCTTTGCGAATTCCAGAATATCTGAATACCATCGAGATGAATACCAATCCTCCCTTCTCTCCACTTGCCCCCAGATACAGCAGCCGAGGTAGTCTCTTCGGGTAGTCCAAACTGCTGGAAGACAGGAGCCAGCTGACCAGTCTGAAGGGCATGACCGAATGTATCCGCAGCCTGAAAATATTTTGTCATTTTATAAATTTTATTAATGCTATACCTGCTGGAACTGGGGAGATCTCACAGTCGCTTCCAGTTCAGCAGTCGAGGAAGTTCCCTCAGTAGCAGGCAGATGAGCAGCCAGGCGCTCTAAAAAAACATTTACCCATTTGGCATATTAGAATCCTGACAATGAGTTCAATATATAAAAATTGGAATAAAATGAAGAAGTAGCATACCCTGATTGTTTCTGACAGCTTCCATCACTCTTTCACCAGTGATCACTTCCGATAGTTCCACGGGAGGTCTTCCTCCACGAGATGCACCTCCACGCTGCAATCATATGACTCACCTTGTAGCAATCTCACTTTCCATGCAGTTATTATTAACCCACTCAATTATTTCATGAAAACCCTTAGATACTAATGTTTTGACTATGCACACAAAATTGTCATTAATTTCTCTCACAGCATACTCCAATAGCTCGCGCCAATCACTCTGAAATATTAATAAATTTAACACATCCATATGATAGCAGGTAAATAAATTAAGCTTTACCGAAGGAGCATTTCGGCCCATATCATTTATGAGCGATCTCAGTTGTCTTGCCATCTCAGTATTTGACTGGGGAGTGTTAGTTGCAGAGGGAGAAGCTCCTCCTGCTCCATTTCCCTCATTTCCCATCAACGAGAGCAACTGCATCAGCTGTTCCTGACCGAGGTTTCCCATGTTTCCTGCAACATAAATACTTATATTTAAGATCAGAGTCTTGTATTCAATAATGTAACCTAGAGATCCCAGGTCGTCCGATCCAGCTCCAGCAGCAGCTGCAAGTCTCTCAGCATTTGATCCACCTGCTCCGCTTCTCCCACTTCTTCCTTGCGGAGGATTGTTCAGAGTATCATTCACCTGTAGAGACCGGAGTAGTCATTTTAAAAAAAAAACATGTGATACCTTCTCGATGAGATTCTTGTCAGCATCAGCAGCAGGTTCCTGAAGCCAGAAGAGACGACGCTCGTCCGAAGATTTGAACTTGAGCATGAACACCTTTCCATCAACACACTCCTTGATGCGCATGAACTCGGTATCTCCAGGGAAGATGATCAGGTCCTCAAGAAATTCGTTCAGCTAACAAGAGATACAATACATGACTTACATCAACCACAGTTCCGGTTTCGCGGTTCTTCCAGCAGAAATGCATGAGACGATCATCGCTCTGCTTGATGAAAACGAGTCCCTTTGTCTTATCCGCCACTACCTTACGCTTGTCAGGCGTAGCTCCAGGCTGAATGTTCGAACGACCGGCCTTCAAATTTGCATTTAATTGAAAAAGATTCAACTAAATCAAACCTTGAACTCGACTAGATATCCGTTGTTGCCTCCTGCGGCACGAGGCGTATTGGCGAACATTCTCTAGTTACGCTCTGTACAAACAATTAGTAATTAGCTTTGTGAATGATAACGACAAAATATAAAAGAAAAACGTGTAATAAACACGCACAGTCCTACGGAGAGTCAGTCGAGTGAAATGAGAAATGCTGACAAAAGACGCGATCACCTATCTGACAAAGAAAGAATACCGTAATAGACGCAACGTTGCGTATACTCAGTGCTCTCTTTCTCTCTCACTCTCTTCTACTGACGCTAGAAATCAATACTTTAATTCACATGACGGTGATTCACTTGTTCGCTTTGCGTTTTCATCGTATTGCTGTCAACATTTAATTCCGTTTAAATATCGTTCTTGTAATTTGATTGACCAAACACGTCTCCGTCTTTTGCAGATCTCCTTCATCGGAGTTTCAACTGGTCGCCATATCGTCGTCTCCAAAGTTTATTTTGCAGTCGAAGCCAATTGCTCTCTTCGTTTGATCGGAGTAAAAATCCTTCACGAGGAATTTCATTGCTTCGACTGGTAATATATTCGTGATTTAGCCCCTTTCCCCTTTTAGAAACCGTTTGATTTTCAAAAGAAATATTAATTTCGAAATATTTGCACATTTCCGCCCTCATCCCATTCCCATTTTATGACCCATTTAAATAAAACTCCTTTTTTTCGAATTGTATTGATTGTATACTTTTCACGGCATGTGCAAAGTTGCTATAAACATTGTATTGGCATCCTCAGGGTTGTCAGTGGTATTCAAAATGCCCGTGTTGGGGAGGGCGAGTTCTTGTACTCTCTTGTCGTCATTTATCGGTGGTTGTTGCCTTGTTCTCATTACACCTGCTTCGATTGAGTTTACGCTACGTTTTCGGGGGGGACTTCCTCCATCTCTCACAACCGGTTGGGCAGCCTCTCGATCGATATTGATACCCTCGGACTATGAAAGCCTGTTGACGAAGTGCTGAACTTGAAGTTCTCCATGTCGATGAAAGCAAGAATGCGAGACAGTATGAGTCGTTGTGATATCTGTGTTGAGATGATGGAGAAAAGTCTCCCCTTAGCGTTTCCAAGTCAGCACTTAGCAACGGGTAGTGCGGTCAATATGGAAGCTAAGCTATCGCGCCAGTTTTGCTCTATTTTTCCAGAAAAGTTCTCGTTACGTTTTTTTCATTTATTTACGGAAATGATTCAATTTCAGAAAGTAGCGGATTCATTGGTGGTGAATTTAACAATCTTCCATCTTTGAGCTGCAATGAATGCCGCTGATGCTGCGGAAGATTACAGGTACAATCGTCTTTTCATGAAATATATTCAACTATTTCTTTTCAGAACAACTCTCCAGGAGTTGAGAGCCAACAACAAAAACACAATCAACTTACTGACAATTCTGGCGGATGACTACAGTGAGGTCGCCCATGCAATTGTACAGACTATTGATGATCATCTTCACAATGTAAGCCCTCATTTTGATTCTATATACCGATCTCTTAGTGGGCGTATTCCTTGTGGCCTGGTCAGATTATGAAATTTTAGATTTGGAGATACTCTAGTATACTGTAAAGGGTGCTATGTCAGACGAGAACCGACTGGATGAGAACTAAAAATTTTTGAGCGGCGTAGTATTTTGCCAGGGTGTTCTAAATACCACAAACGGAGAAAATTATTTTGACGGTTCTCATCCGACATAGTACCCTGTAAAGAGTTTAAATAACGATAGTTGTTCACTGTGGAAATTGTTATATTCCTCAGCTCTAGTGTATCTTTTTCCAGGTTACCCAAGAGCAGAAGCTTCCTACATTGTATCTAACTGACTCTATTGTCAAGAATGTATCTACACCATACAAGGCCCTCTTCGAGAAATGCATCGTCAAGATGTTCCTCCACTGCTTCAGAAGTGTATGTTTTACATCTATTAAAACGAAGATATTAGACTAAAGTGAGAGATATTATTTTCATTGCAGGGTGACGAGCGAGTACGCACAGCATTGCACAGATTGAGACTCACTTGGACGGACATTTTCTCAAGAGGAAAATTGTATGAATTGGATATCAAAGTGAATCAAGAAGATCCGAAATGGCCAATAGATACTCCTGTTCCCAATGGTGGAAATGGGAAGGGTAGAACTGTTACGACTACTTCATCAGCATCCTCTTCAACGACAACGGCAGTTCCCACTCCTATTGTCCGTCCTTCCACTTCCAATCAGAAAGTACACGTCAATCCCAAGTTCATGGATAAAATGGCGGCCAAAGTGGGCAAAATATTTCTTATAGAATAGTAAGAGAGTATTCCCATTCTTAACTAATGTGTGTTCAGAAAGGAGAGGGTGCTTCCCCTTCTTCATCTTCTTCATCCATATCATCTCGTACTGTAACAGTGGGAAAGTCGAACGAAGTGAAAGTGGAAGTGAAGCCAATTCTGAAGAAAGCAGTAGCCATCTCAGCAAGAGATCCAAGAGCAGCAAAGGATCCAAGAGGAGGGATGAAGGAGAAAGAAAAGGAAGACAAGAAAGATGATGTCAAGAAGGTCAAAACTGAACCCATGTAAGTACATCAAAATATTAACTTGTGTTTGTGTTGTCAATGTCTTCAATATTAATATTGTAGTGATGAGCTCATGCCTGCTGACCCGGCACCACCGAGCCCCATGAAGAAAGAAGTCAAAGTTGAACAAGACGAGGTATTTTCCAATTTGCATATTTATTACATCACAGCGCGAAAAGAAATATGTCCCCATTTTGCCCATTCTTGAAGTTGTGAAGTGGTTGAAGCTGGTTGTATTTCTCCAATGCTCCGATTTATCGACCCCTTACCGCCCTTCTCTTCGGAAAGCTATCTATTTTTAGTGAAATGATGAATATTCTTATTCAGGCTCCAAATCGTAAAGATGACAGGAGAAAGCGTTCAGGAGAGGAGAGAAAGGACAAGAGAAGAGAGGTTAGTCATATATATCCATTCATCATAATTGTAAATTGTGTTATATTTAAGGGTTCGGATCGATCTCCTCCTCCTAAGAATGCTCGTCGATCTCCACCTCGTCATACTAATCAGAGACAACAGAGACCAATTGGGTAAGTATCTCTCTTCCTTCATCTCTCTTATTAATGCATCTCAATTCAGTCAATCTGGTCCATCATCATCATCTCATATTCCATCTATTCCTCGTCAACATATCATTCCTCCTCCATCATCGGGTGTTGCTCCTCCTACAAATGTAGTTGGTTCTCATGCCTTTGCAATGGCCCCTCGTGTCAATCCTCAAGTATCTCCACCTCAACGTACTAATTCTCCTCTCATGGTCAGTTCAATCCCCTCCCATCTCTCTTGAATATATTCATTTCAGTATCCTCCAGTATCTGGTCCTTCTCCAATGCCTCATCATCCAATGAATCATCAATTCCCTCCTCCTATTCCTGGTCTTCTCAATCCAGCATTCTCAGCACCTACAAATCCATTTGGTCCCAATCGTGGAATGGGAATGCCTCCTCCTCCAATGGGAAATGCTCCCTTTATGCCTCCTCCTCCTAATGTTCAACGACCTCCTCCCCCTCTCCCTGAGAGGAAGCATGTATTCAGAGATGATAATCGATTGGAAGGAATTCCTGCCAATAACAGAATATTCGTCGATGGAAAGGCTTATGAGGTAAGAGGAGAGAATGGATTGTAAGGATAATGAAGAGAATGAATTATAGGTCTTATATATTGGACAAGTGGCAGTTATCGAGAAGGATGGATTACCTCATAAGATTTATTTCCAGGGAGTTCCTAGAAATGTAATTATCGATGGTGAGTTTATCTATTACTATCTACTATAACATATCTTCTCTTATCAGGTGTCGCGTATATGCTTGGATTCGGTGAGATAATTGAAGTGAGAATTGATGGAGATATACACAAGATTCGATTCGGAGCTCCTTCGAGGGAATTGTATATGGGAGATTATCCATTCAAGGGAGCATTCGGAGGTGGGTGAAGGAGAAGGAGTGAATGAGGGAATAGAAGGAGGAATGATTCCATCTCTAGGTGCTCCTATCATTGCAACAATCAATGGTCGTCGTCATGAGATTCGATTATCTGGTCCTGCTCCCGAAGTGAAGATCGAACCCGAACCATCTTATGAATTGTCTCGATTCCTTGCTCAAGCTCGACTTGATTCCCAACAGCAAATGCAACCTCGTCCTCCTGTTCAATCTGCTCCCCCTCCTGCACCTGTTAAAGGTAATGATGAGAATGAGAATGAGAAGAGTGATATTGTATCTTTCAGTGGAAGCGAAGAATGATCTCAATGACCTTCTCAGTAAATTGAAGAACAGTGGAATAATGAATATGCTTGGAGGGAAAGTGAGTCCCTCCCTCCCACCCCCTTCCCTCATTGATTCAATTCAGACTGATTCATCTCGTCGTGCTCAATCTCCTCCTCCTCTTCCAATTGCATCAGATATCAGAGGAGGATCAGATAGAGCTCCTGCTCCTCTTCCTTTATTCGAGAAGGAACCATTCGATATGCGATTGCTCAAGACGTGAGTTGTTCCCTTCTCTTTCATATCTTGATTCTCTCTTCCTTTCAGTCGATACGACTCTGTCGTGAGTGCTCTTCTTGCTAAACGATCAGTGTGTGAACAGTGTGGTCTTCGATTTGATAGTGGAGGGGGAAATCGATACGAGAAACATTTGGATTGGCATGTGAGGAAGAGTTTAGCTGCATCGAAGACAAAGGAGACCAAGTCACGAGCATGGTATTGCTCCACTGAGGTATGTTATTATACTTATCTGATGATGATTAGGAATATATGGAGAGATGGGAGAATGAATCTCCCCTTCAATAGAGGGGAAGACTCATTCGAACACTCGAAATATACTGGATTTATTTATATTGATTTGATGGTGATGAATATGATAAAGATGCTCATAATGAGGAATGATGTCCCAGAGAGAAGAACGGGGGTCAGGGGAATGAAGCTTGATTTGCATTGATCTAGGGTTCGCTATCTCATTGGGTCTCTTTTTATATCCATCTTCCATCTTCTTTTGTCTTCCTTGGATATCACGATATTATTGGAACCTATATTCCTTTCTTTTCTTGTATTCCATATATTCCTTTCATTAATTTTCTATATTCTGGCCAAGTCTGTCTCTCCCTTTTCTATCTTCCACATTTTCCTTTTCCTCGTTTTCTTCGTTGAATGATGGATAAGAATGGATATAATGGAATGGCTGGATGGATTATCTCCTTGCTCCTTCCCTTCTCTTCTCCCCTCTTCCCCTCTGGTGTAGCCATCACTGTCGATTATGGGATACCGGACATCATCATCTTCTCCATCCAGTTTAACCTTTTCTATTTGGTTTTGTGGATGATGTTGTAGAGAGTGAATAAATGTTGTATGTTCAGGAATGGGTGAATGCGAAGGATACTGCAGAAGATGAAGATAATGGACAAGGAGTGGATCCCCTCGCGAAGACACTTACTATTGCAGCTATTAATGGTAGGAGATGGGGAGGGGAGAGGAAGGGATGGAGGGAACAATGATGACATTGCAGCTCGCAATGAAGAAGCAGAGAAGAAACCATCTCTGAATAGTGAAGAGGCACTCTCGAAGGTAATCAATTTTATCTTATCCATTGTAAAAGATTGACTAATATTGTAATTTGTAGACGTGTGCTGTGTGTGGAGAAGACTTCGAGGAATATTTCGATGAAGACAGTGATAAATGGAAGTTGAGAGACTGTGTCAAGATTAGAGCACAGGTAAGGAGGGTGAAGGGAGGGACGGAGGATGAATGGATATTGATTATTGTCCATTGTAGATGTGTCATGAGAACTGCATCCCCGATCTCTCTATTTTGGAACAATCGATTGTGGAAGTGAGTTCAAACTAAATTTATATTATTTATTGTGAAGATTGATTCTACCGATTTTATAAAAATCATTTACATCATCCTTTTAATTAGAAATACAATGTCTGTGATATACAATGTTAATATAATCAGAATCATGAGAATGATGTTAATAGATGTTAACAGAATGACTTGTATTCTTAATCTACAATAATAAATATTTTTAAGGCGGATATCAAATCTGAAGAGGAGGATGAGAAGCCAATTGTTCCAAAGATTGGAATCCCCATTGATCCTCGACTTAAATCATCTCCCATGGCATAGATCCATTAAATACTCATAATTAGTCTGCTAGTGTATTCATTCCTCAATGTACTGTTGACCCAGTTAACTATAATCCCATTCATCAGTAGCTTTTCCAATACGAGTGTTAATTATTCTCCCTTTGAGCAAGCTTCTATAATTACATAACCCGCTCTTTCTTACCAGTCGAATTTAATGGTTGACTCGATAGTCCCTCTCAATCTGAGATATATCCTGTGATAGATGTATATGGATACTGATTAGATGACCGTATAGCTCATCGTTGTGAATACGAACTAAGAAGATTAACTAATATCTATGTTCTTTGCCAAAAATTTCCATTAAAAACGAATAAAAAAATCTAAAAATTGAAACAAACATACAAAAAAACAGACAGTTTTCTTGGATCTTCTGCTATCTGGGGGTTTGGGGTTTTGGGATATTTGCAGCTTCATCAAATTATTCACAATTGCTTATGTTTTATTTTTTCGTCATGATAAATGTGTTTTTGAAATTTAATAATGTGTGTGTTTTCTGCATGGGGCGATTTCGCCACTAGAGTGCTCGTTTCCAAAGAGAGAAGAATGGGGAAAATGATAGCTAACTTCTAGTTGAGATGACTTCTCTCGCAGTTCTAGTGGATGGATCAGCATGTGCATGGGGAACATTTGCAGAAGCAAAAAGAGAGAAACCAGGAATGGTAAGATTGAAGGGAATATAGTACGGTAATGAGTTATCAATTCAGGAGAAGGAAGTTCTCACTCGAGCATTTCGATCCATTGTTACCTTCTCTAATGTACATTTATCATTGGCTCAATCTAATCAATTGTTACTATATGCTTATGGCAATGGAATGAGCAAGAAAGTAAGATTGTAATTATTGTGAAAGTGAAAGGGACAATAATTGATTGCAGTTGTTATATGACTCAGTTCGATCAGATAATCCTGATTCGTCCTCCTGTATAATTGACGGAATACGGTAATCAAACATTCAAGAGACTAATCAATATCATTGTGCATTCTCAGAGGTGCTCTTCGTGAGAATTCGAAATCAGGAGATGCTCGAAAGTGTGGAGTATTAGCTGCTACACTTGCCACTGCTATATGCCGTATGTTGATTAAATTATTGATCTTTGATCTTATGCGGAGATCTGTTGTTTTTATTGTGATATTGACATCTGACTGGTGTAGAGATTCGGAAGGCGGCAACAGGAGGGACGAATAAGAGTGAAGAGACGATTAGTGGACAGAAAGGTGAGTAAGGAGGAAGAGAAGGGTTGGTCTGACCCTTGAAGTATTATTTTTCCGATGATATACCCCTTTTAGGTCGTATTGTAATAATCTCTCTTCTGCCTGACTTCGGTTCTCAACATTCACTCCTTATGAATCTATTCTTCTCAGCTCATAAACACGATATGTCAGTATTTGTTTCCACTCGGATGCTGAGTCGAAAACGAAAAAAATAGAATGAAGTCTGCAATAATAATTGAAATTAATATGGCCTACTAGCGTCCTGCGGACGCTCGCCCTCCGGGGGCCCCTGCCGGGGGCTGGGGGGCTCGCTACGCTCGCCCCCTTCGCTCCGCGGTCGTTTCGCGCCCTTCGGGCGCTCACCGACCGCTGCGCTACGCGCGCGCGGCGAGGGATCGACTTTCGCTAATAGGATTAAATGCGCCAGATTTTGTCGACAAGAAAATATCAAAAAGCGTTCTATTATATGCGATTGTCTGATCCCCTTTAGTTGCATCGATGTTGTCTCTCTGGGAGGACCTTCTGCTCTTCTTCAACAGGCAGCTGATATCACTGCAGGAGTATTCCAAATCATCCATAAAATGGAAGATCTGCCAAGGATACTCATGGTATACAATGATCCTCATTGTCTCTATTCAATCTCTTGTCATATCCATTTGCAGACTCGATGTCTTCCAGTTTCTCTTCGTGATTCCACTTCATTCACAACTGTCGATTATCGAGCTGCGTGTGTTTGTCATGAGAAATTAGTGAGCAATGGTGAGGAAACATTAATTTATTAGTGAGAATAGGAGAGAGATGAATCATCATGGTTTGCTTGGATTATATTGAGATGGATTGGAATAGTGATTAATCTTCTATCCTTTATCACAGGTTGGACATGCAGTGTTTGTCTAGCTGTTCTCTGTTCATTCATGGCCATTTGTCCCTCTTGCGGGTAAGAAAGATCAAAGATCAATTGATTGAATGATTCTTTATATACACAGTTCTTTGGCATGATTAATGTGATGGTATTGTATTTAATTTCAGTGCTGTGTTCAAGATCACAGTTCCTCGAAGGAAGAGAAAGAGACCGACTGAAGTGGGAGCAGCACCCTCTCCAAGACCATAGATTGATAGAGAAAGGGAGAAGAATATTCAGAGGGAATGAAGAATGGAGGAATAATGTATTCGCATCCTCATCGCGTCTCTTATCTATTCTATCTCATGCCAATCACAAAGTTGTTTCATTTCTAATAATTTGAACATTCATAATTATAGTAGTTTTGTTATTATTATATTTGATCTTTATCAAGGGTCATGTGAATTAACGTTGTATTATTTTTGACGGGTGAGAAAGTAACGAGCTAATAAATGTTTTTTTCTTTATTAAAATTGTTTCGCATACACACGATATTTCGTATATTCTCGATGAACAATACTTGGGGTTATTCATCAGTTCGAGTTATTTTCTTCAATATTTTGAGATGTCGAAACTTGATTTGAAAGCCGCAGAATATGTAGCCGAACGAATGCCAATGATTGGAATTGGAACATACCAAGTAATTGAATTAATTGTATTTGAGATGTGATACATTCAAACTAGGTTCAATCACAATCGGTTCTCACTGATACGATTGATGAGGCATTTCGACTTGGATATCGATTCATAGATACTGCACAAATTTACCGTAATGAAGCGACTCTCGGTCGAATTCTGCCAGGTACGGTATACTATGCAAGCTATGATTAGAGAGCTTTTTATAGATCTACTGGAGAAACATTCATTGAAGAGGGAGGACATATTTATCACTTCGAAAGTATCTCCGACCAACCAAGGAAGGGGAAAGACAAGCAAGTCTGTACTCAAGTGAGTGGAAAGAGGGAACGAAAGGGAAGTAATTGATTGAGATCTCTGACTGATCTACAAACTCCTTATATCGATCTCGTATTAATTCATTGGCCAGGAACAAGCAGACTCAAGAGTAATCATAAAGTGAGATTGAGAATTGAAAAGGAATTCATGTAATTGACCATATTGAGGACAATGCTAAGTTTCGTGCCGAGACATATGCTGAATTGGAAACGTTGATGGGTAGGGAGAGGAATTCCACAGATTATTGATCTTTGATCTTTATAGATGATGGCAAAGTAAGATCGATAGGTGTATCGAACTACGAGATCAAACATTTGGATACACTTCTTGCTGAATGCAGGTGATCTTTGATCTTTCTTTTTCTCTTTTCTAGTCAATGATCTTTGATCTCCCAGAATTCTCCCTGCAGTCAATCAATGTGAGTGTCATCCTCACTTTCGTAATTCTGAACTGGCAGAGTATTGCAAAGAGAAGGGAATTCACTTCCAGGTCAGAAATATTAATTCAATGATCGATTCCGATTCCGAAAAATCGATTTAGGCATACAGTAGTCTGGGCGGTCCTGATTACGTTGAGGATCTCTTCAAGGACAAAACAATCAAGAAGGTACTACCGTATTCTTCACTTCCCTTCGAGAATAATCTCTATTCAGATAGCGAAGGCACACTCAACAAGTCCTGCTGTTATTCTGCTCGCTTGGGGACTTAATCAGGCAAGTGCAATCGATAACTCGAAATGTAGATATTCTTATTTCAGGGATATTCTATCCTTCCACGCACAGAGAAAGTAGAGAGAATCGAAGAGAATTGGAAAGCAAGAGATGTAAAACTAAGTGAGACGGAAATGAAGGAAATCGGATCAATCGATAAGATTTCAAAGTCGTGTTGGGACCCAACTGTCGTCGTCTGATTACTGTACATTCTAATGTATTGTATGCTTGATAAATATGAATGTATATCACTGGTATATCATTCGTTCACTGGCCATCATTGCAATTGTATGGTCTGTCAACCAGACATGTTTATAGAGTGAGAGAACGAGATTGTTTCTAGTCACAATTTGTCGCTTCTTCGATCACTCTTCTACACTCTTCACTCTCAATTCTCTGTCGCATCTCCGGTCTCCGGTTCAGGGAAGAGATAGTAGTTCGACATGTGCAGCTGAGAAAGGGACCATATCAGAGATCAAAGATCAATTATCGACATACCTTGGCGACATCCTCAGAACTGAAGTACTTCTTGCGTAGAGCGTACTCGAGAGCCACAAGATTCAAGAATACGAATTCTTCGGGTTTCTGAGTGGAAATTAGATTACTGTAGTCCCTCGATATACGGTATACCTGAACTGCCATCGCTCGCTGTGTACGCAGTCTTGTTACAGTATCAGCCACATCGATCATACATTTTCTAAATAGTCAATCTGTTAATCAATAAGAAAGGCTCCCTTAACCCTTGTGAATACGATTTATCCATCTTCTCGCAGAGAATATCAAGGGCGATAAGAGCAGCCGATCTTCCTGCTCCCGTACTGCAGTGAACGAGGATCGGCGACCTGAAAATGACAAAAGATTTGTTCCGATGCCGGGAATCAAACCCGGGCCTTGAGGGTGAGAGCCGCAAATCATAACCACTAGACTACATCGAATTACGTACGTGTCAGTCGCCTTCAACCATTTGTCCTTCTCTCCCTGTTTGCTGAGCAGTTTGTGGTTGTATCGAACATCAGAGAGGAGGGCCAGAACCTAAGAATCAGTTGTCGATTAAACCTCTACCGTATTGTCAGACCTCGCTCGGTTGTCTGGGAGTGCACTTTCTTGGCCAATCAAAGTACTCGAAATGGATAATTCTTCTCGATTCTGATCCCTTCTTCACAAGTAGTACTGTAGCATCGTAGACACCACGAACATTCGTAGTTCCCTGTGATGGATTAATGTAATCAGTTATCGATCCATTTCTACAGTACCTGATGAGTAATGGTAAACGAGCTGATGGTCGATTTATCACCACTTTTGAGGGGAAAGTAGTAATTGGGCACGTACATGGCAACAATAGTAACCACTTTTTCCTCAATAGAATAAGTAATCTTTGATCTTTGGTTTTTATGAAACCTGCCAGACCATATCCCAAAATCGATCGATCGTAGACTGAAGTGGAGACTGAGCGCAAATATATTTCCTGAGAAATGGAAGATCAGTTGAGATAAGACTGAACAACACAAACTTGGCCTTGCGGAATCCATCAACGAAATTAGCATGGATATAATCGGGATTGGAATAGGCTCTGAAGTAGTAAGCCCTTCACAATTCTGATTGATCTTTGATCTTTTGCTTACTCGAGTACAATTCGATTATCTTCAAAACAGGGAACATCCAAGTATCGATTAAGAGGAACATTCTTCGAGAATGAAGTAGTGCAGCGAGGACCGTCTCTCTATCAAAGACCAAAGATCACGAAAACGACTTCCAGGACCCTGGAAGTCGTTTTCGTGATCTTTGGTCTTTGATAGAGAGACGGTCCTCGCTGCACTACTTCATTCTCGAAGAATGTTCCTCTTAATCGATACTTGGATGTTCCCTGTTTTGAAGATAATCGAATTGTACTCGAGTAAGCAAAAGATCAAAGATCAATCAGAATTGTAGAAGGGCTTACTACTTCAGAGCCTATTCCAATCCCGATTATATCCATGCTAATTTCGTTGATGGATTCCGCAAGGCCAAGTTTGTATTGTTCAGTCTTATCTCAACAGATCTTCCATTTCTCAGGAAATACATTTGCGCTCAGTCTCCACTTCAGTCTACGATCGATCGATTTTGGGATATGGTCTGGCAGGTTTCATAAAAACCAAAGATCAAAGATTACTTATTCTATTGAGGAAAAAGTGGTTACTATTGTTGCCATGTACGTGCCCAATTACTACTTTCCCCTCAAAAGTGGTGAATAATAGTCCATGTACTTTGATCTTTGATCTTACTCGATTCTCCGGTAGAGACATTACTCGTCGCAGAGTCAGCGTCTTCTGAATATTACGATAGAAATGAATATGGTAGAAGGAAACTAACGGGCCATTTCTACAATGGACGCAATTGTAGAGAATAACGCCCACTCGAGAGGACGAAAATAGAAGGGAATGGATGGAGAAAGAGAGAAATAGAAAAGAGAAAAGAAAATAGAGAGAGGATAATTGAATTGAGGAGACATATGTAAATTGATCTAGACATTTTTGCATAATGATTGTATGATCAACTTCATGTCTATTCTATTTAGTCATCACAATAGTTCCTTCTACTCCCATCTAAATCTAATATGAGACAATTCTTCTTCCTCTATATTCCAGATGGTCCATTTCCAGTCTTATCTCTATAATGTCCCTTCGTCGAGAAGTGTTAACTCCTTCCATTCCATTCACTCTCATCTTCTCTTACTCGTGAAAGATCGTTTCCATACAATGGACTAGGGAGGTCTAAAGTGCACAATTCTGAATCATCCATCCTACCGTATCCTCCACTCCCTCTTCTCCCCCCCCCTCTCTCTATATCTTCTCACTTCAATAGAGTGCAGTGTTTTCATTCTGGTCTTTCTCTTGAGTGGAGGCGTCAATACGGTAATGAGTAGTCTCCAAGACGGAAACAATAGGAAGTGAGGAGGGGGGGGGAGACTAGGAGAAGGGGAGGGGATTTGAATGAAGACTGCTTACCGATCATATGCCCCTTCTATGTGATAATCCGTATGGTCAAACAAGAAGGGATATTGATATCTCCTTGAGAGATGAACATGATCTAATCCCCTCTGAGGATCCTCTTCTCTTCTTCTTCATCGATGATGTAATAGGTACACCCACTCAAGATGATCTCAACTGACCAATTAGAAGTACTTGAGACCACCCATTCAGTTAGACTCATAGGGTCAACCTCTCCTTCAATTCACTTCCTATCTTAAATACAGCTATGATCAGTTGGGCATTGTCTTCGTCTCGTGGATCACGTCTGCTTCACACGCAGAAGGTCGCCGGTTCGATCCCCGGCCGAGACCTTTCCTTTTTGGTCTTTATGTTTTTGTCTATCAAATCTGTCATGAAAAATCATTCCTGAAACAATTTTTGAAATATTTCTCAAATTTATCATCAGTTGTCCTCATTCACAATCATAATATTGTTGTACAAGGATAATCTTGCCGTAGGGTGCAATTAGTAGAAGGTGCATTCAAATTAGTGGAACAAGCCTCCTTTCTCTTCTATATTTCCTGTGTATTTGCACAGGCGACCCTCCTGTAATGAGGGGGTCTGATTAGGTATCCATTCACTTGTTCTGTCTCCCCTCCCTCCCCCCTCTCCTTCCCCCTTCCTCTCCCTCGGTTTCTTCCTTGATTGAGCTTCTATTCACTGTCAGTCCTCTTCTCTCTTTCAGTGTGAATGGACTTTCATTCTCATGATCATCTCCTCTTCCCTTCCCTTCCTCCATCTCATTCATCAAAGGTAACAACAACTTCTTTCTTCCAATTCATCTCATTTCTTTCAGACTGGACGAGTGTACAAGTCGGGTAAAGACAACAAAACGAATAGGTGAGATATTCATTGATATTCGATAATTTTAGCGAAGAAGATTTTGATTTGCAGATCAATTCGACCTGAATCAGAAAAGGCGCGAGAAGCAGCTAATGCAAGAGAAAGACAGAGAATGAATTGGTTAGTGAAGGGAAGGAAAGGAATGAAGATGAAGATGGAATTACAGTATCAATGCGGGATTCGATTGTCTAAGGAAAACTCTTCCTAAGAGAGGAACATCACGAAGATTATCCAAGGTGAGAAGAAGAGGAAGGGGAAGAGGGGAGGAAGAGAGGGAGAGGGGGAAGGGTTACGCAACTGATTGGAATAGAACCACCCATTGAATAGAAGAGTGATTCATTCCCATTATTGCAGGCTGAAACATTACGAGAGGCAATTCAATATATTAAGAAGTTGCATGGATCATTGATAGAAGAAAGAGTAAAAGAGGAGGAAGAAGAAGAAATAGAAGATAATAAAGGTGATCTACATCAATCCTTTTCGAATGAAATCAGTGGAGGAATGTTCTGTTTCGCAATCAATCACTTCAAACTCCATTTTATGTTCTCTTTCACATTAGTGAGATTTCTAAACAGGTCTGTAAGAAGTAGGATCCAACACGGGAAATTCCCTCCTTTCTCTCTCGTAAATTCCCAAGTGAAAGTAATCAACAGAAATAACTCGATGTGATTCATTCAATTTGCTTTTATCTTAAAAAGTGTGCGAGATCAATTTCTCATCGATGGAATGTAAATAGCTAGATATAAGATGTTCATTCAGATTCATCTTCGATGATTCCTCCCTTCCCTTGGTCAATTCCTTCAATTCCATCAACTCCTCATTCTTTCTCCAACTTCTCATCAACTCCATTGATGAATTCTCCATCATTTGCTTTTTCAACAATGTCTCTTTCTTCTCCTTCATTTCCATCTCGATCATACGCCATACACTAACGGATCTACCCTCTTTATTTCTATCCGGTATCACGTCATTCTTTCCATTTTATAAAGATTCTCGTAATTCTTAATCTTTCTATAAAATTCACTTCCGGGTCTTTTCTAATTGTAAGCTCTCTTCTATTCTCTTTTATCCCTCTTCTTATCTCACTTTTTGTAACTGTCGAATGCATGGTATCACTATAATGGGAAGAGACAGATCAACGATGGCACTCTCTTCTTCTTCCCATTCTCTTGTTGAAGAGAGAATAAGAGAGAATGGATTGAATAAAGAGAGTGCAGATATCTCAATCCATTCCTTCGAGACTTCTCTTAGCCCATACTCTTCATTCACGCATCCATACATTTCATTCATTTGTGTATTTCTCACTTGATTCGTACTCAAACGAGTTAAATGGCATAGTTGATCGCCTTTCCTTCCTCTTTCCTTCTTCTTACTTTCTTTCCATTCACTAACCATACATCAAGTTATTCGTTCGTGATAAATCGATCCAGACAGATTACCGTATTCTCAGCAGACCAATTCCCCACAAGACAATCACGGTCAGTTTTTAGTTGTCTTCTCCAATTTCGAATTAGTGGGAACAATTCTTAAATCGAGACTAAGCTTTTCTCGAACGGATTTAAAGGTTAAACTTTGCACGAATTACGATGAAGTTGAGAGGAAAAAGAGGAATTTGTCGCGTATTTGAAAAGGATCAGAGAAAGTAGGAGAGATTTTACGATGTAGAAAGAATGTCTATCAAATTGAAGAGAAATAGAACTCATCTAACCATTCCAACATATCTAATTCAACAATGAAAACGAGAAATCATTCTATTTCCAACTATCCTAATTGGACACAAAACAAGGTGTTCATACTATAATGAGTGAGAGGGTAATGAGAGAGGGTGTGCAGAGTATTAGACCCCAGCCCGTTCCTTCCCTTCCGCCTATCATAATCAATATGACACGCTTCGTTTCACTCATTTAATTCGATTGTAAGAGGGAGGAAGGGAAGGGAGGAAGGGAAGGAATGGGAAGGTAGGTAGAGGGAAGACACTCTAAGTGGGTATTGTCTAGTGAAGACAAGAGAACTCTTCCTACGAGAAGAGATCTATCTGAATCCAATCTAAGAGACCAAACAGGTAATCTCTCTTCTTCCTTCTCGTTATCATTGTCTAATCCTTCTTGTTATTCCTTTCTTTCTGGATCAAAATACATGTGATTAATGTGTAATGGTTACGTCACAATCAGTGAGAGAACCTTGAGAGGAGACGAAATGACTCCATTCTTTTACGAGTTCATTCTATTATTATTTAATTATTCATTTAAATAAAATAAAATTATAGCCTCAGATGGACGTGCAATGAACGGGAATCAAATTGAAGAAGAAGAAGAATCACTCGTCCAAAAGAAAGGTTTAATCTATTCCATTCTCGTTTTTACCTCTTTCTTCTTCACTGTTCTACTGATTTCTTGATGAGTGGTGAAGGTAGAATGAATTGATTAATTGCAGCATCTCGAATCATCAATGGTCATAAGTCTTCAACGGCAGCAGCTTCGAGTGGGAGACGACCTGCGAGAAGAAAGAGACCTTTACTTGATGCTATTACTCAATCCATTACACGAGTCAGATATCAATTGACTAATTATCACTATTTATTGAGTCATAATCACATTTTTCCCTTTCTTTGATAATGAATTAATTTGAGACATGCCACAATCTGTACTCGGAATGGGGAGTTCTATGGAAGAATCTATCGAACAAAGACCGTAAGTAATTAGAATCATTCCGAATAACATGGTGAAATGGTTGAGAAATGCGATTCAAATGGCCTCTGAATACTCCATTAGAAGTACACGAATTGGTGGGAGCTGAGAGGTATTATTCATTTTATTATTCAAATTTCAAAATACAAATGTTAGATTTGATTCTTCAAATCCTAAATACTTCATTCCATTATTCTGGAAGTTGAAGAGTGTACCTGCAACTCCCTCTTGGTATCATTTATTCCCATTCATATTCATTTCAATTAATACGTCACAGGGCATTGATTGTATGCATTATTGAATGTATCTTTGGATTATTCTGTTTTTCTCTCAATATTCTCCATTTCTCAATCTTTCTTCCTCCGTATCCTGAGAAGGTTCACTAATTACTCTGTTCCCACTCATATTAGAAGTGTATGTTGAGGCAGTTCCACTCTTCATTCTATTCGTTACTCTCTTTCAACTTTCCATCTTTTTTGCCTTCAAGGTAGGTCAGACGTCTCTCTCTCTCTCTTCTCTCTCTCTCTTCTCTATTTCTTCTCAGGTTCTCTTTGTGATCTCAATAATGGAACGTCGGGCGAGACTTCTCCACTTGCAATTGATATTCCAGGTTAATTTATCCTTTCTATTTCTTGAATTAAAAATATTAATTTAGTATACAACATGTGTATTTCTCCTTCTCGATGCTTCTTTTGCTCTTTCTGCTGATTTCGGTGGATTCGATGAACAGGTTGAACAGTTCTTTACTCTTTCTCTTCTTTTTATAAATACCATTTGGACGTTCCAACTCTTTTCCTCTTAGACGATCAAAGATCTCTCTGTCTATCTCAGATAATCAAATCAATTTATGCCATTCAACAGAAAAAAATTATGTTTCATAGAGTCTCTAGAGTCTGCATAGAAAAGAACGAAAATGTGAAGATAGGTCGATTATTTCAGATTTTATACGCTGATCGAAATCCGATTCTCATTCGAATCGTCGCTTTCGCTTCTCTCGTCTTCTTCGTTTTACAAGTAGGCATTTATTTATTGATAGAGAAAATAATCTTTCTAGATTTTCCTCCGAATGGCAACAGTACAAGTATTTAATTTCATGAATGACTCGAGGATATTTCGGTAGGTGCACTCTGCTGATCAGTAATGAATGAATCTATTCCTAATTGCAGTACTGCCCTGTACAACTGCAGTTGGAGATATAGGAAGAAGATATTCTTCTCTTATTGTTCCATTCAACACGAAGAAATGAAAATTGAAAAAGAAAAGGTTTAAATACTTCAAATTTCTTTCAAACGAATATGTACTTCAGAAAATGATTGAAGAAGAATTAAATCGAGTGAAGAGAACGACTGAAGAAAGATTCAGAGATATTCAACAGAAGAATAATATCACTCAGATCGCAATTCAAGTGAGGGAAATACTCTATTTTCACTTTCATTGATTTATCTTTAGATCGATGGAGAAGATGAAGAGGAACCGATATCAATTCCCTCTGTGAGACATCAGGTAAATACTCGTGTAATATCAATATTATTCTTAACATATCTTAATAGTAAAGTAAAAGTAAAGGTGGTTCTTCAAATGTACAATACTTCAGGTCGATTTAATGGATTATCTTCCTCTTATGCCCGATCGAAGAAGTCAAAATCCATCTCTTCCTTCTCCTATGAATACTTCCTTCTCACCGTTAGTATTTTTCTCGCATTTCCATTTTATTCACTATTTTAATTCAGTCGGAATTCTCGAAAAAGAAATCATCGTCGTCGAGTTATTGCCACTAATTCGAAATCTCCCCTCGTTCGATTTTCTGCTTCAAAAGCACCGAAAAGTTCGACATCTTCTTCACTTACGAGTGAGTGTCTCCCCCCTTCCCCTTCTATTCCTTCTCTTCATTCATTCAGATCAATCAGTTCATTCTCCATCTCCATCTCTAGAGGGAATGGGTTCCCCATCAACAGCCACATCTCCCACTATCATTATCTCTCCTTCTCCATCTCGACTCTCATTCTCACCCAGTTAGTCTCCTCCTCTTCCCTTTCCTTCTGATTGTTTCTCTTCAGGTACTCATCAGCCTTCACCACATTCATTCACTGGACAGGTTGGAAAGAGGAGATCGATAATCCACGTAAGAGTAAATACCGTATTCCAATAATAATAATTGATAATTGATAAATCTAAGCGTGATCATTCTCCCTCTTCATCTCGTCGTCAATCAGCATCTCATCCTTCTCAATCTCCCAATGGATCAAGGTTATCTATCTATTTACTTTACAATAATAAATGTATGTTCAGACGTCCATCCTTTTCTCAATATAGTCCATCACGGAGAGGAAGTGTAACTGCAGGATTGGAGGTATACTATAATCAATATATGCACCACTCTAATCATACTGTAGATCGATTGTGGATCGATAACTGGTCGTAAATCATCACCATCTCCAAGAAAAAGGACAGTATCTGGTCCATCGGATTATGTTCCAGTCAGAAAGGTTATATAGTTTCACCCCTTTCAAAATAAATCTGGTATATTTCAGGATACTCTCGGAGGTTTCGCCCTATTCCGAAGTCCAGGAGGAATTCCAGTCTCTGGTTAGTCATTACTTTCATCTACAGTATTCCGATTCTTATCTCTTCAGTTACCGTATGCGATGAGACAGTGCAAGTCCATCCGGTGTCTCTTCAAGAGTCAGGACTTGTCGAAAGGGATATAGTTCATCCTCTTGAAGGAGCAATGTTCAATCATAGAGGAAGAGATCTCACTCCATCCCCTACGATGAGTAGGAAACGTCGAATGAGTTTATCCCTCAGTCCAACTATCTCTCCCGCAAGAAGATTCCTTTCCCCTGGAGTTCCTCTTCTTGGTAATTATGATGGATTGGAAGAACCATTTACAATGCCTGATCTCGATATTCGATTGGACGAACCTCCAACATACCGTAATCATCTGGATACAGTCCCTACATCTACAGTATTCCCAAATGGACCACCATACAAATTAAGTCGTACAATTCAAGTAGTTGAGGCTCCTCAGAGTATATCACAACGACCACCACATTTACCTCCCCATTCATAGGATTATCCCTTTCATTTGTGATTCATTATTACTCCAATGAAATCAATGTGGCTTTATCACTTCTGTTATTCATCTAGAGCATATCTAATTACTTTGATAAACGGAATCTCTCTCAATTTTTACAATCTGGCACCAATGGGAAGGAAGACACTTTACATTGAAAAGTATGGAAATTGTATAATGCTAAAGCTGATTTAGAATCACAGATCAGTACGAACCAAATTTAAACTCAACAATGGCGTAGGTTGAATGCAATAAAGTTTAGCTTATGAGATCTGCATAATAATATATTCTAGTTATTCTTTTTATCAGTCTTTCCTCCTTTCTTCTTAGCATCTTTCGCCTTACTGTGAATCTCCCACAATCCCAACTCACGAATACAATTATCCTCTGAGAATACGAATGGAACAGCTCTCTGATTCTTGACAACGGGACGACGGACAACCTGTAATCTCTCGTTGAGTACTTAGTCAATCAACTCCCTCCCTTCTCCTTCTTCCCTCCTTCTACCTCTTTTCCGTCTTGGAATACACAGATAGTTGGTAGTTGTCTACTGGTCGCAGCTGCATTCACATAGAATTTATTCGCTTCGTTCGGCCATCTTCCCAGATCCAATTTACCGAATTTCACATTCGGAAGAGACAGCCTGAAAACAACGATTGAACGTTCATAATTTAAATTTTTAAAAAATTTCAACGAATACCGACTAAACACTGAATAGGGTTAGTAGTCGCTGTTTTAAGTTTTGTTTTAAGGCTAGCAAAATACCAACTGATGGAGAGCTAAGAGAGCAATTTCCGGCCTGTTAGAAAGGCATGCGAAGCCAAATTATTTCTAAACAAGATCCAGTCCAGAAGTTTAGTATAACTTATCTTTCGCTCAATTTGGCGAATACTGGTTGTATATGACGACATTCGGGAGACCACGAAGCGTAGAACTCAATAATCCATGTTGTTCCGTTCTTCTTAGTCAATTCCTCCTGATATTATTCACATTCATAAATAGCATAATCATGATATTGTTCACAAATTTATATGGATAAAGGATAGTTTTACACATAGAATACTCACATAAAGCTCCGCTCCTTGGAAATATGTTACGTTCTCGGGGCCATTATATACTGGCTCAGGAAAGACCACCATTTGCACTGAAAAATAGGGTGAACAGAGTTCACGAACAGAATTCGAGGTTTAAATGTCTTAAAAAATTACAGATAGCGAGAATGGAGTAGATAAATCCCAAAATAAGATCAGCACGAAAGAATAAAATGAGATTAGCCAGTTTAGAGAACATATATAAAGTGGAAAGATAGTGAAGCCAGTTTGAAGCCTGGAAGAATGATTGAATAAATGCAGGATAGATTAAAACGTACCTTTCTGCCCTTCCACACGATCATCACTGCGAGGAACATCAGAATCTCTCGTTCTCTCTGGAATGAATATTGAAGAATGACGATGCACTGATACATGAGATATAAATGACTAATACTTCTAAAGCAGAACTAACCGAGTCAACTTCGCAAGTACCACTGAACCAGAAGACATACGGACAAAGGGCCGTTCCCTTAGTAACGATAAATGCCAGCGACAAGATAATGTTGAAGATGTGATGACCATTAAGAATTTGTTTCAACTCGTCTATCCGAGGAATGATCATGAGGATCTGAAAGATAACAAAATACACACGCCCGCCAACGAAATGAAATACATCAAGATTATTGGATCAAAGATTCCGGGAAATAGGTCAAAAATGTGCACAATCAATACCTCTAACAGTAGTAATTCAAACTCTAAAAATTGAAATTCAGTAGATTGTCACATCGTGACATTTTCTCTAATCTTTAAATTGATTCGATGATACTATAGAAACTGCACAATAAGCAGAAAACCTAAAAGGCGGTCTAACTTCCGGTTTTGGTTTTTTCCAACTCGAATCTAAATCCAGTCCGGGTCAGACCCTCCCTAGAGCTTACCGTAATTTTTGGCAAATGCCGGCTCCGAAATACCATTATTTTCCGGCTCTGCTCTGAATATCCAATCTCGATCAGGAGTTTGGTCGAGTATTTATTTTTAATCAAGTATTTAGTTATTCTTAGAAAATTTTGCTCTTTTTTCTGAAATTCAGTTCATTTTGAGTGCCAGGTCCCTTTAAATCACTTAGGTCTGTCCTCAAAGAGGCGGTCATTGATATGAAACTGATTGGGGGCAAAGAGGCGGTCATTGATATGAAACTGAGGTTATGCTTAGTAAGGTTGACCGTTCGGAATGACGTCATGACGGAATGGATTCGGAACTCACGAAGGTTTAATCACCTGCTTATTAGCCCCCCTAGTGTGGGGGGGGGGGGTGGAGTCGAAATGGGATGGATTTGGTGATGGATGGACTACAAAAGATCATCCCTCATCTATTTGGTTCACTTTCATTTACTCTTTCATTGTCTACAATTCGAGTCGAAAGAGTAGCGCACATCATGCCACTAGTGTGAAAGGGTTGGCCTGCTTTGTCGCTATGATGACTCGAGTCACCGATTCGGTTGGCGGATGATGGCTCTTTTTCAGTTATTTTCCCTCTTCTCTCAGTAGGACGAATGGCACATTATCTCTTCAGAACTTTCATAGTTTGAAAAATAATAGAATTAAAAAATAAATTAAATAAAAATAATGCAAATAAATTACATTAATTAAAATGCTTTAATTAAAATATATTAATAAAAATAAATACTTGATTAAAAATAAATACTCGACCAAACTCCTGATCGAGATTGGATATTTTTTTCTAGGATCCAGTTTGGATATTCAGAGCAGAGCCGGAAAATAATGGAATTTCGGAGCCGGCATTTGCCAAAAATTTCGGTAAGCTCTAGGGAGGGTCTGACCCGGACTGGATTTAGATTCGAGTTTTTTTCCAAATTTCGAATCTCTCATCAAATCTATTTACTCCCCCTGTAGCCCGTTGTTGTTTGCTATATTGCATACGAAAATCTAGAATATATATCATGACGTTTCCTAGGGTACCACCAGTAGTCCAAGTGCTGTCTCTCGATGCAATGAATACTCTTATTAAGCCTCGCATTCCTGTTTCTCAATTGTACGCTCAATTCGCTCATTCACATAATGTTAGTGTTGACGAATCTTCCCTGAATTCCGCTTTTCCCTCTTTGTTCAAATCTCTGAGCGCAAGTTCTCCTTGCTATGGCTTCAACAAGGAAGGTCCTCGTAATTGGTGGTCTTCTCTCATTGTGAATGCCTTCGAAAAGGCAGGTAGTGGCCCTCTTTCTCCTGATCTCGCAGCCAAGGTTACCCATATTATCCAGTACTTTTCTCATTCGAGAGGTTCAGATCTCAAATGAATTATATGATCACTATGCTCACGCAGATGCATGGGAGTTAGTGGATGGAGAGGTTCGTCAGAGATATATTCTCTTCATTCTTCATCCTCTTCATCAGACACCGTCAGTTCTCTCTCGTCTTCGTTTAAAAGGAATCGCCCTTTGTGTAGTTTCCAATTTCGATCGTCGTCTCAAGTCAATTCTTTCATCGATGGGACTATTAGACCATTTCCAAATGGTTGTTCTTAGTGGAGAGGTACGATCTACGGTAGATCGCACGCTTAATTCCCTTCTATAGCTTGGTTTCGAGAAACCGGACCATCGAGTGTTCGATACAGTTATTCGCCACTTTTCCCTCCAAGATGCTTCAACACTTCTTCATATAGGAGATGATCTCGAGAAGGATTATAGGTATTCGATAATCCAATTGAATGAATGGATGCTAATCTTGCAGAGCAGCGAAGTCATTCGGTGCACGTTCACTTCTATTTGATCCAAAAGAGAAGCACAAGGAAATAGTCCCTGACCACGATAGACTTCGATCCCTTTCCCATCTTAATTTAAATTGATTCATTCTCCATTGTTCATCGCGAGTATCCTATGTTGCGTGTTGTTTATAGATTGATAGTTATAGATAAAATGTTTTCAGCTTTCTTGTTCGGTTCTCAGAAGATGTTTCGAAAACCGGGAGCAAAAAGAGGTCAGGCAGTGAGACAAAGGAAGGAACCAAGCAGTGGAGAAGGAAGTAGTGATGATGGAGAGGTATGGTAGAATTTGAATGGTACGGTAAATGTAGAATGGTTCGTTTGTGGGGTACGGTAGAGTTGGGATCCTTGAATGGACTTACTGTGTTCAGAGGAGAATGCCATTGATTTAGGTGGTGAAAGAGTCTCTAGCCAAACGACGAAGGAAGAATCCAATGATGCAATCGGTATGTACATTTATTTATTTCAAAACTTAAATTTGAACAATTATATTTGACTTTATTGATTAGTGGTTCATTTAAAGACGAAAAAGGAAGATGGGGTGAAGAGAGTTCGAAATTCGTCTTCCTCTTCTTCCGAAGACGAGAGAAACGATGAATTCGCATTCAAAGCATCTGGACATTCAATGCCTGCTGGACCAAAGGATATGGTATGATTTAATTTATACAAGTGAATTCATCTCGTCCAAATATGTATTGAATGTTAATGGAAGTGTATTACAGGGAGCAACAGCAACTCTCGATATTGATACTGAAAGAGAGAGAGATGCAAGGACACAATTCGAGAGAGTACAAAAGGAATTGGAAAAAGGAGAAGAAGGAGAAGGAGCACGAGAGACTGATGAAGTAGGTTGAGATATCAGTGCGTTCGCCTAAGAATCGCACAATTCCACCCCATTTCCGCGCAGCAGAAAATAGCACTATGAGATGATATGAGATTGAGATTCTAGAGTAAATTTGATGTACTCTATCCACATATGCCGGTCGTTTTTGCAATATCGAATTTTGAAAACTTCAGCCAAAGTTTGGGAATTTATTTCTCGAAAAAGAGGAAAGAAACATCTGAGATTTTTTGATATGATGTGACCCTTGTGGAAATCAATGCCCTGAATTTTTTCAGATTTTTAGGAGGGTGTACTGAGACTCTACAAGCTAAACAAGAAATCGCCAAATCGAGCAAAACCCATCATTTCGCACCGCGCACCCTGCCCTCGCGGTGTGAAATGAGACCTATGTGGTCGTTAATTGAATTTAATCTATGTAAATCGTCCCATTCCACCTCATTTCACGCCGCGAGGGCAGGGTGCGCGGTGCAAAATCACGAGTTTTGCTCGATTTGGCGATTTCTTGTTTAGCTTGTAGAGTCTCAGTACACCCTCCTAAAAATCTGAAAAAAATTCAGGGCATTGATTTCCACAAGGGTCACTACATATCAAAAAATCTCATATGTGTTTTTCCTCTTTTTCGAGATATATATTCCCAAACTTTGGCTAAAAATTTCAAAATTCGAATTTGCTAAAACGACCGTAAAAGGTGGATAGAGCACATCAAGTTTACTCTAGAAAATTTTTTTCGTGAAATTTTATTGATTTTTCGATGAGAAACACTTGATTTTGTTTGAAAAGGACTCAACTTTGAATGCAAGGAATAATGCAAATTAATTTTTTTGAAACATCGCTATAACAGAAATCGATGTAGGCTACCTAGGGCCACCAGAAAATGTAAAAATCTCATAGTGGTATTTTCTACTGTACCGGAGGGGGGTGCGATTCTTAGGCGAACGCACTGATATGGAGACGATTTCAATTATGAGATGTTCCACTCGGATAACATTCTATTTCAGTCTGGTCGTACTCTTTATAGAGGACTCGCAATGTATGGAGCAAAGAAGGCAGCTGATTCAGCCAAAGGTTAAAATACTAGTTATTCCATTCATTCCAATCAATTCCTTTCTTTCCAGGCAATGCTGGTTCTGGAACAGTTCGTCTTGGTCCCGTTCGTGCTCCTCAATTCCTTCGTCAGACTGTCAGATGGGATTTCGCCCCTGATATCTGCAAGGACTACAAAGAGACTGGATTCTGTACCTTCGGAGGTATCCATGCATTCCTATTCTGTTCATATTTCATGAATTGATGATGACGTTAATAAATATAAAGATGGAATATGTTTTGCAGATTCGTGTAAATTCATGCACGATCGTGGAGATTACAAACACGGATGGGAACTGGAGAGGGATTTCGAACAGTTAGTTTTTTTCTTCTCGATATCTTATTATCAATGAATATCAATGGTCGGCTTTTAAAAAAAAGATGTATCGTTGTGTTGATTATAAAAGCTCTAGTGTTTGAGTCATTCAGCTTAACTTTATGCCACTGCAGGGGAATGGCAGAGCCAGAGCAAAACTACGAGATATCCGATGAAGAAGATTTATTCCCTGAGAGATGTCCAATCTGTAGAGAAGAATTCAATAATCCTGTTGTTACCAGGCATGACCTCTTCATTTTTCATTTGGATCAGTGATGAGCACGGGATCTGATATCAGACTATACTTCCGATATTGACCCCGAGTTTGAAGCCTATCACCCCCCCCCCCCCCCGATTTTGTGCAATTGTCCGAGGCTGTCGCCCATCACTGATTTGGATATTAACTTATGTGGATAATATAGATAATTCATGCAGTAAAGAATCCGTTATGTTTAATTTCATGATGATAAGTGATTCTCAGATGTAAACATTACTTCTGTGAGAGATGTGCCATCGTATCCTTCAAGAAGAGTAAGAAGTGCAGAGTATGTGATCAGAACACTGCAGGAGTATTCAATCCAGCAAAGGGTAAACTATCACCACTTCATTTGTAATATTAAACTATACTTGCTATCGAGTGTGCTTCACAAATATATAATGTGTTATTTATTATGGGTTTAAAAAGATTTGATTGCAGATTTGATTGCTCATTTGAATGGAGAGAGCAGTAAGAAGAAGAGAATAAAAGAGGATGAAGAAGAAAATTTCGATTCTGATGAGAATCAGGATGAAAAGGTAATGGATGTTAAGAAAATGATTGAGTAATTCAATCAATTATATATTGTAGGTAGAAGATATGAAGATGGGAGGTACTGAAGAAGGTGATGAAGAAGGAAGGGAAGAAGAGGATGAAGAAAAAGTAATTAAGAAGGAGATTGAAGATGATGATGAAAAAGAAGACGATAGAGGTTAGTGATAAATATTAACATTTATTGATATGGAGAGATGAAATTCGGTATTCCCGATTGTACGGATTTGCATTTCAGGTTCAGAAGGATCGGGAAGTGAGAAGGAAGATGAGGAGAAAGAGACAAAGGAAGAGGAAGAAGGAGATGGAATTGAAATGGAGATTGAGAATGAAGTGATAGAGGAAGAAGACGGAGGAGAGAATGAAAGTGATGATGATGAATACGATGAAGGTGAAGATACTCCGAAGATTGATAAGACTGACAAATAGATCTATCTATCCTCCCATTCAATTCTATCCCTCTCATTCCACATTAGTTATTTTGTTAATATTGATTGTTTGATTGTAGTCTCAACGAAATTCTCACGGTGTTTGGAAATAAAAATAATTTATGATTGATAGGAAGTGTATACACAAATTGTTAAACAATGTGATCGGAATGCATTCACACATCCAATACGAGATCAAAAATCAATAATGGATGTTTAGTTCTTCTCAGCGGTATCTCTCATATTGGGTTTGTATTTGATTCCCATAGCTTTGAGATCGGCAACAATGGAAGGACTGAGTGAACCAGATACTGAGATGGCATACATTCCACGAGCTTTTCGTTGAATCTTCTGAAGAAGGAAGGGATTGAGAGGGGAAGTGAGGGGATAGACCCACCTGCCATTTACACACCCACGAATCTTCCGGACTCATCGCTGCGATCATTCCATCGAAATTTTGACTGAAAAGTCAAATGATAAACGTCGTCCTCTCTCTGACTACCGTATACCTCGTGCACTCCTCCACTTTCTCAGGATCTCCCTTCATCTGCAGTGCACGCTCACAATTATCGCATCCATCCGATTCGAATTGTTCCTCTGACTGAATAGAGATGTGTTATGAAAGGAAGAAAAGGTAGATACCTTGATCATTGAACAGAGAAGACAAGCACGGAGATTACGGAGATCACGGGGGATCGAATCCATTCTGCATATTTATATTATATATTACGGCATAATCGATATTGGAACATCGCAGATATATCAGAGTCTACAAAACTCTTATCGGAATAAAATTAATATTTAGATACAAAAAATTTCTTTATAACTCACAACTAAAAATAAGACAAAACAACACATGTTGGTAACAAAGACTAAGAGTAAATATCAAAGTAAAACCAGTTATCTTAGTAGCAAAATTATTGAAGAAATGACAAGAAGGCAAAGTATTTACATACACTATTACAGTGACACTAAATTTCCTCATAGAGAATTCTTATTACGTCTGAACTACTTCTTCTTCAACCAACTCCTCTTCTCCCTCTCTCCTTCCCTCTCCCTCTTCATCTCCTTCTCCTTCTTCCCTTTCTTCGGGTACAACAGCCTCTCCAACTTCTTCCTCCTGTCTATTCCTTCTCTTCGCTATTTCATTCGATACCATCTTCGCAAGATCCAACTAAAAGAATTAGCATGTGTTATTCACTACTACAATGGAAATCAGACAAATGGAAGCTACTAAATAAATGAGCCCCTCCTCTTCATTATTTAATACCTGGGAAATATTGTTTTCGTACATCTCCAATTCTTCCTCATTCGCTTCTTCCATTCTCTTCTTTATCTTCTGAAATTAGTTCAGTTGAAGACATAAATAGTTTTTCAAATGATTGTTGAATGTCGAATCTTCATCAATAACGTCCAACTGTTTTTCATTTCCTTCTCACCTCAATCAATTTCTGTTTCCGTGGACTAATAGTTGAAAGATCAATTTCTCCTCTACTTTCTCTTTCTAATCCTCCTCTTTCTTCAATTCTCCTTCTCCTCATTCTATCCATTCTTATTAATCCACTGCTTGGTCCAGCTTCTTCTCCCATTCTCTCCAACTGAATAAATCAATTAATCTCAGATAGATCATTCCTTTATCTTACCTCTGATTCCTCGACGACAATTTCTTCGTGGTACACTTCTCCCTCCATTTCCTACAATAATTAAATTATAACTCTCATAATAATCATAATGTGTATACCTCTTCAACAATCTCAACCATATCGGGATGGACATCTATATCATCATGATTTCTGAATAGATGAGCCGATGAAGGAAGAAGATGATCATCCATAACATCAACCATCTCCATCTCGTGATGCTCCACTTCTTCTCTACCACTGCAATAGAATATTCCCTGTCCTCTCTCTCTCTCTCTTTTACTTACTCATCCATCCATTCAGGAGGAGTCCTCTGTGCATCCACATTACCTGTCGAAAACACTTGACCAATCTGAAACAGCCAAATTGTATTGGATATGAGATTAGGGAGCTATTCAATAAGAGGAAAGTAGACTATCCGAGTGCACTTGAATCATTTGAAATGGTATCTTACAGTGCATTGATTGAATTCAACGACTCTTCCGAGATAGAATCCAACGAATTCATCAATTCTCTTACATACATCATTCGTCACGAACTTCTCTCGAATTGTTCTGGAATTCATAATTTCCTATTCATTCCTTCCTTTTCTTCTTTACCTGCACGACAACTCGAGAATCGGATTATTCGGATCAGTCAGTTGACTTCGATTCGTTGGAGTCCATCTAAACTCAACTCATTAATAAATAGATCAAGCGATTGTTCACCGCCATAATTTACCATCTCATACCTCTTATGGTATGATTCATCAGTTAATTGAGTGTCGATATATGTTCCGAATTCATCCAAATCCATTTCTCTCAATGCATCGAATAGATCAGACATCATTGCTTCGAAGAGAATAGGATGAGTCGCTCTATCAATGAATGATTTCTATCTTCTCTCATTCCTTCTTCCACTTACCGTACCCATCTTCGCAATGCACAGAGAACAGAGAATCGATCGACTCGATTAACAATTGTTTGATCACAAAGAGTCGCCCACTCTTGAAGAAGGTGCCATTCTGCTATCTGATGATCGATCTGCAACCAATATCGTCATACACAATAAAACACTTTCTATCCACTCACTCAATGAATGAATAGTGTTCACTAATACCTCAAATGCTTGTTGATATACATCTCGGATGATCTCCTCCCAAACAGGTGAACAATCAGTCACTATTGTTATAGGTGCCTCCGGCCATCTACAATGTTAAATTAAATTTACCAGAGTTATACGCAGTGGTCGAAAAGTCATGTCAACTGGATTTTGCCGTCGGGCACCTAGGCGTATATTTTCGGATGTTTTCGGGCACATAGACCTAAAAATGACCAAAAAAATGCTTGCACACTTGGTTAGAACACTTAAAACTTCAACGTTTCGGGCACCTAGACGAAAATTTTACCCGACTTCGTCGGGCACCTCATGTTGATGTTGACATACTTTTCGACCACTGGTTATACGAGATGAGTACATCATTTGAGTAAACTCAAATTTGAAAATCTCATACGTTGATCGCATAATTATTTAGTAATGAATTACTTACACTTCCTTGAGATGGTGCAAAAGAGGAGCTCTCTTCTCAGACGTAGTCATATATGTCGCCGCGATTCTAAAAATATGAAATTCATATTTTTTTGTAGAAAACGTCATTTCAAAATAATTGATCAAATGATAACCTCGGCTGTGCTTGATTTTCGAAAATAACAGCAGTGTAGATATGAATATCATAGAGTCCGAGGCAAAGGCGAACCTGTGAAGAGATGTATTATGATACTACTACTACTCAAGCATTTACTGCATATATGAAACAGATTGGTGATAAAATCCTTCGAATACCGGGAATGTTTATGAAAAATACTCTTGAAACCGACAAATTCTTTGATAACCGGGGTTGTATTCTTTGTCTATTCGAATTCCAAGTAGTTTTCGAATTGCTATTTCATGTGTGATTTACTGTTGTACAATTTTTTAGTCACACAGGATTGAGCTATGCTGAAGAACACTAAAAAAAGAATTAACTGACCTCATTGATAGCGAGTACTTTGCTGTCATTCTCCCATAGTTTACGCTGAGCTTCCGTCATGAATCCTGCAATGAACTGATATATAACCATTGAAGGAGAATTACCTCAACGAGGTAATTAATGCATACCGATACTCAATTCATCGTTTCCTTTAGAAGGAAGGATCAATCCGAAGATTGAATCTTTAATGGATTCAGACTGGAGGAGAGTATTCAGAGAAGTAACATCATCTTCATCCTGAACATATATTCATTTCACTACAACATTTGAATCGAATAAACTTACAGTAACGAATTGTTTGAGATCCTCGCGAGTCTTATCAGTGCATTCCCATCCCTCCGCCTTAAAAAATCATTAGTTTAATATTCATTGGTTCTTCATCCTAACCTGGAATCCTTCTTGTTCCCTCAATCTATCAAGCACACATTCAATGGGAGAAGCAGGATCGATTGAATACAAATATTCATCCATGATATCTCGTTCATACTGTAAGAAGTAATGTGAAGAGGTAAGGAACGACTGAAAAGAAGTTGAAAATGGCTCACGGGTGATAGTCTGAGTAGGGGAGTTCCCATTCGATGGCCAGTGTGTTCCACACATCCAATCACAGTTAATCGACCATCAGACCAATTTAGAACCTGACCATTCAATTGATTACCAACTATGCAGTAGAGAAGTATGCAGTATGCAGCAATATGGTAAAGAGATGAATTGTCTTACTCTTAGAAAGGCGGCACAATTCTTTCCACATTTGATCATTCCTCGATTTGGACGACGACGCAGTTGAAGTCTGTAAGAGAGAGAGGTATTCAGAGATGAAAAGAAAGAAAGTCAAGGGACTACAGTTGCAGATAAAATATTAGCGGTTTATCATAACTAAAGTAAGCACTATCACTCATCCACTAATAATATAATTTGTATTTTCCAAACACAAAGCAAAAATAAGGATAAATGAACTTGTAATTTCAGAAATCGAAGAAAAGGATAAATACTTACCTGACAGGAGTAATAGCATTCTTGTTGTATCTATGGAATCTGGGATCCCTGTAGCCTCCTCCTTTAGCACAATAGAGATACAACACCTGTAATCATCATTTCACCAAGAAAGAGGCAATAAATTATCCTCACCTGATATTGTGCAGTCTGTTTCACTCCCATCTTCTTGATGAAGTCAATCGAGAATGATTCTTGCACAGCATCAAACCATTCCTATAATAAATTCATTACTATTCTCTTCCCTTTCCTCCATCCATCTTCTATACCTCATAATCTCTGGGATCATTGAATTCTCTCTGGACGATTCCTCCAACTCCGTGCTCACAAACCATATGATCAACAAAATTCTTGTGAGATTGCAATGCTATTCCACAATCACAGCAAGGAACCTTCAATTGGAGAAGATTAACAGATACATTTGATGAATGGCATACACCACTTTACAATAATAACTTACACTTCTGGATGAATAGACAGTATTGACAAAGTTTCTATGAATTTTCTTCATATGATTAGATCGAGTTGATCTCGATGATCCTCTCCATGTACAAGTTGGCTCGTGACATGCATATCGACCATTGGCAACGTATCCACCCTCAAGAGAATCAGTTACATCGAGTATCTAGCATGACGATGACCTACCAATTGTGTCTTTCTCGTAGGCAATTCAACATCCTTGTGATGATTACGAATATGAGCCATTCTCGACGCCCTACAGAGTAATTCATGATCAATCGATATACGGTAATGGGAAAGGGAGGGTGACTTACTTGAAATTGCCCTTCCAAGGACATCCATCCACTAGACAATCATACTTGGATGTCTCTGTTTCTTGTGAAAGAGGAGTGATGAGATCTCCATCTCTCGAAACACGAAGAAGAGTGAATGAGGGAGGACGAACCCAATCCTGCAATGAATCTCTTCTATCTCTGTCCACTATCATCCAAGTACAACTTGCCAACCAATCAATTCAACCAAAGTGAAAGAATAGAATTAAATCAACTATAAGTGTGTTATCCAACTAACCCTGTGCATATGCTTCATATGGGCTGATCTCACACTTCTGTATTGTCCCTTCCAATCACATCCTTCTACGTAGCATGGATATCGACCTTTTGGATCAGAGATACGCAGACGGGAATTCGGACCAGGAGGCTGTAAGGATATCATATCGACCATTATATTTTCGAGATGAAAGTCTCATATCGCTCTTACAATCTTCCAGGGGGGGGGGGATAAACTTACATCAAATTCTCCCTTCTTTGGCCTTCCTCTTCCTCTTTTCGCTTGAGTATTCCTTGCATTCTCCATTCTGGCTCTTTCCTCACGCATTGCAATCATTTCTTCTTCAATATCGCTCTAAAAATAGATATATCGTACATCACCCACATTACCGAACAAATGTACTTTTTTTACATAAAGTACTTTTTTTACTTTTCGCGAATTCGCTTTTACCCGTCCTAATTTTTGTTTCACATTTTTTGTTGACCCCGATAAGCGGATGAATACAAAAATTAGCCGGTGAAATATTATTTTAAATGGGTGAAAAATGAAAGCCGTTACGTCAATTTTTACTTAAAATACGGCTCTGATGACATGATGACAAATGTTTACGGTAGAGCCGTATTTTTAAACAAAAATAGGTGCAACGGCTCTGTTTTTTCACCCATTTAAAATAATATTTCACCGGCCAATTTTTGTATTCATCCGCTTATCGGGGTCAACAAAAAATGTGAAACAAAAATTAGGAAGGGTAAACGCGAATTCGCGAAAAGTAAAAAAAGTACTTTAAGTAAAAAAAGTACATTTGTTCGGTAATGTGGGTGATGTACGATAAGAGAAAAAATAAACTACCGTTGCCTGATCAGCGTCCAAAGAAATAATTTTAAAAATAATTACACCATTTTTTCAATCACATTTTCAAATAAATTTAAGTAGGATACCCTATCGAAAGCTGGATCTGCAATATCTTCCATTTCTTCATCTTCACTATCGATATCGAGTTCTTCCACGAGATCTTCCTCATCTTCAACCAGTTGCTGCATCTATAATATTATATTGCTAAATTAACTACAAATACTATCAATAATCATAAATATTTAATCTTACATGAACTTCAACAGGCGTTCGATCATCTTTCGACGTCAGATTCTGCAATTACTTAATTAATGTCAATCCTCATTAATTGTTTTCTTACAACTCTTGCATTTCTTCGGGCAGCAATTTCTTCCGAATGATCGGTTGCCACTGCAACAAATTCTCCGAAGTCCTGGAAGAAAAGTGTTCTATAAATATATACTACTAGAAGTACGCACCTTATAATGTGGATGTTCCGTCCTAAGATGGAAGCTTCGTGCAGCTCTAGAGTCAGACAACCAATTGCATCCAGGTACAAGACATCTCCACTGACCCGACGCAGTGTCGTACGTTCTCAAAACAGAATTCAATATAATTTTTATATTAATAAACTATATTCAATCGAACAAGAAACTTACTGATCATGGTGAGCGTATTGTCCTCTAGTTGATTGAATTCGGGTCGACCTTCGACTCTCCGAAGTCGAGCTCTCGTCCACTGCATTCGGATCAACTATTGGACTTGTAAACGATGATTTCCGAGGACGGCCCGGGCCTCGTTTACCTGTCAAATAAATGTTGGCTCTAACAACGGAACGATACGGACCAAATTATTCCGAGGCGAGTTTGTGTACGAATGTTGAGAATAAATCCGAGCGAGATTTGAAATACCTGCTGTTTCGCTTGCTGCTCTGTCGGGTGTACTAATGGTCGAAGTCTCTTGATCAGCTGCATCTTCATTTTTTACGACTTTTCCATCATCGTCGGTCTTTGTTTTCCGCGGACTCTCTTTCCGGGGTGCATGATCGCTGCTCATTTTTGTCTGACGCTTCAAATCGTTGGCGCTGGGTTCCTGAGTGCATTGAGACGGTCAAATCAGCTTGAACTATCGATAATCAATAAATACATATTATAATAGGCCGTTGCTAAAACGAGAAAACGGAAACGCGACGCACGCGGAACGCGGAATACCGTATCCTTTAAAAAATTAAATTAAATTTACCCTTTTTTAATCTACTAGCACGCTTGCTCGTTTGAAATTATACGTTAACCAATGCCATGGGCATGTCTTCTAATCATTCAGGCGAAAATATCAAAAAATAGCTTGCTAACCATTGTTAACCACAGCCCACGATTTAATGCCCACAGTCATGTGTTTGACACGCTGCAACTCTGTTTCGCGAAATTAATTTAAATTGCAATTTTTTATAAGTTGCATGGATATATCTCTCGTTTAAGATGTTGTCGGTAATACGGGGGCTGAATTCCTTGTTGATTCGCCCACTTCACGTTTCTGCAGCAGTCAATTCTTCAGTCTTTATGAAGAAGCAAAAGAAGATGGACCCTGAGGCAAGTTAAAATTTCATCGAGATCACTCACTAAATTGTAGTGATGATGTTTGACTCCTCCGTTTTTGATTGCAGGTTGCAAAACAACGTGAGACTCGTCGCAGGAAAAGGCTAGAAAAGGAGATTCGGTCGATGCAAAAACACAGCAAGAAGCCTAAGCCCATCGATGAAATGGCCCTCGACGTCAGATCATCTAAGAATATAAAGTGAGATCTTTTCTATGGCGGCGATAGGATTTATCTGGATCATGGTATTGAGATTAAATCGAGAGAAGGGTTCATGTAAAATCTTAGTCTCCGTGGGATAACAGTTCCCGAAGTCCGTGGGAGGGAGGGTATGCATGATAAATATGTTCCTGACTTACAATTGGTAGTGGGGAAGGGACTTAAATCACACTTAAATTGGGCTCTTCTGCATTAAATGCCGCTGTCAATCATTTTGGTATACAAGTGTTCACCTCCAATAAGGGCTTGGAAAAACGTGAATTTTTACCTTCCGATTGTGCAACGGAAGTGTGACTTAAATGAGTTAATTGAGAAAGCTACGCTAGAGGGTACGATTACCATTTGATTCCCTAGGGCTCTGAAACTGAAACTTCCTCTTTACCATTACCATATTCTTTGGTGCTCTCTAAATAGTGGTCTGTTGAGTGAACGTCGTCGTGAGGCAGTGATGTACACTGAAGAGGAGCAGGATGAATATGCTGTCGCACTTAAGGTATTCTAGACAAAGTATCTCTTGTCTTAGTATTCTTCCAAGTTCACCGAAATCATATCTTTCAGGACTACACAAGATCTCGTAATGCTTTGCAACGATTGGATGATCAATGGATTCGTGATGCAATGAGAATGCAGTCGAAAGCTCTCGCTGAACTCAAGAAAATCGATCCTGTTCTTTGGGAAAAGGTTTCTCATTTCAGTATACGTTTTGTTTTTGAACACTTCAAAATTTTCCAGTCAATTGAAGTTAAAGAATTTATTGCAGGCCGTTCAACCGGATACTCATCTACCTCTTGTATCGAATGGACCCGCCCTCTCTCCACCTGTTAAAGGTTACGTTGCTCCTGATGGAGATTACATCGATACAACTCGATCATGGACTTGATCTTTGATCTCTCCCTGTAAGGGCACCGTTAGTCGTTGTATACAATAGATTTTGTTATTGTTTGAGATCGGTATGAATAATAATATCTCTTTCAAGTACTGATTGCTGGTATTAACACAATTTACATTTTTATATCCCTGGAGAGAACAAAGCTGATAGTTTTCTAGCGTGTGCGCCAATTGCAGATAAGCTTTGCATAGATATGATACTTCATTTTCCGTATTACGACATACTGCAATTTTTTCTCACGACATACTGCAATTTTTTTCTACCACGAGACCTGTCAGGTCGAAACCAAGTAGCATCTCTAGCTTTGAAGGGAAAATATGGTTGAAGATCTAAAAAAAAGTTCCATTCTTTGTATTTATGCAATGTGAAAAGAAACAAGTGTGATGTGATATGAAATACATTTATGCACATTTTGGAACAAATACAAATAAGTACACGCTCTTTCGATTCAGTAATCCTAGATAAAATATGACAAGTTAAAAGCTATTGATCTTGTACTGATTGCTATCTTCCCATGGAAGATTAAAAATACTGTAGTTGGGTGGAGGGAAGAACTTCTGAAATATTGAAATGATATTGATTGAATTTGGTGATGTGATATACCGAATCTTCTGCGGGCATGAAGAGACCTCCTCCAATGAATGCATACACAAACTGAAACAAAGACGATTAGGAGATGTCATTAAAGGATTCCAACTAACGAGGTAGGCGATGTAGAGAAGATAAAATATTCCGAATACAGCAACAATTGGAATGGTAATGGCTGTGAATCCGACACCATCATTCACATAAGAATACACGAAAAAGAGATTGATAGCGACCACTCCAAGAGAACAAATGATTGAAAAGATCTTGAGGGGACTGAAATATGTAGAAGGTGAGAGAGTACTGCGAAGGAAGAATTCTTACAGACTGGCTCTGAATTCTCCCATGAGTCTTCGATCGGAGATAAAAGTTATGACGGGAAGGAGGGCGAAAGGAAGTTGTAGCATCATTATACAATTGAGGAGATCATTCAATCCAGATAATGATTCAATTCCCTGAGAAAGATTACTGTAGAATGAATAGTCTAAGTGTACAGTACATCAGCAAAGATTGTGACGATGAGAGTAGGGGCAATAGCCAGAGATCTAAAGAATGATAGGTTGATTATTAATGGAAGTTATGAAATACCGAGTAATGAGAATTCTCTTCCATCTGGGAAGTGAAATCTGAATGAATCCTTCCATTGCAAACTGACCAGCATAAGTTCCTACAATGTATTGATTGTTGATTGGCCCGTGATAATCATGCTTACCAGTCATGGTTGAACTCTGACCAGCAGCTAGAATTCCCACTGCCCAAATGTACAGAGAAGCTGCCCCGAAAGTGCATCTGCAATCAGTCCATAACCATCCTTTCTCCTTTTTGTACAAACCCAAGGAAAACTCCAGCTTCGTAGATATCTGATTCAGCGAGATTGTCGTCTGCAGGGAAAACTTCTTTGTAGAAATCAGGCATGCCATTCGTATTATTGTAGCAAGCGTCACGCTGCAAAATGTACGCTCCCGGGTGGGTTCGAACCACCGACCTTTCGGTTAACAGCCGAACGCGCTGCCGATTGCGCCACGGAAGCAGATGCTTGACTCACTTACCACTTGATTGTTAGTTTTGCCGTAGAAAGACTGGGCGAAGACAGACATGACGAGCACATTGATAATGAAGGAACAGAAAAGAGCGATGGTCGATTCCATAAAGTAATATCTAAAAAGATCAAAGCTCAATCTCCATTCACTTGTTATAATCTCACTTATTGGCTTCGGATACACGATTCCTTCTAGTTCGGTCGATCTTTCGACTCTAAATGCGTCACTTCATATCGTTTTCTTATCATTTCCATCTAATAAGAGTAAGCGGATCGAACCTTGACGAGAGCTGAATGAAGATACAGATTGTGAGGCATGATCACTGCTCCGACGATCGATACTGCCTACAATTATCGATTGAATTGGATAAGGAAGGAGTACGGTACCTGCAGAAGTTGTTGCTGTCCACATCCCTCACACCAAGGAAGGAACATTCCTTCGAAGAGAAGACCCTAGAAGGAAGAAATAGAGATTGAATGGTGTCTTCATCACACAAGAGGATCACTTACTGCATCAGGGGCAGAAACGAAGAATTGATATCCAAAGGTCCCAGCCATTACAGCAATCAATAAGCAGAAGAACACCTATCAATCCATTATTCATTCCCTTAATCAATCTAATGGGTTCACCTCGAACTTTCGGATTCCGCATTTCTCAAGGAACATGAATGAGAATGTATCCAAGATAGTGAGGAGCACTCCAGCCCAGAGAGGGATACTGAAGATGGATATGAGATAGTGATTGACGTGGTAGTTCATGCTTACATTCCATTCGTAAGAAGATAAATGGAAGTTGCCGTACCAATTACTTCTTGCATATCACTACCGACAATTGCAATCTGAATTTCGATAAGTGATTGATTTGAGTATAGATTAGTCGTATACCTCAATCATAATCCACAAGATGATACGAGGTACTCGAGGATAGTATTCATGAGCAATCTATCAAATAAAACTAGATTATTACACCCTTAGCTCATTTGATCTTACTTGAGCCATATCCTTTCCTGAAACAACTCCGACTCGAGCAGATATACGTTGAAGAATGAGACCAAGGATATGAGATAGAAGAAGCACCCAGATGAGCTAAGAAGGAATCAATTTATTAGAGATATAGGAGTACGGTATACTTTGTATTGTGCCATTACTCCTGATTGCAGATCAGATTCAATATTTCCAGGGTCGAGATATGCAATGGACATAAGAAATCCAGGACCAGTGAATAACCACAACTTGTGGAAATCGATGCATTTCTGAAAGAAGATTTATGATTAGGGAATAATGATGATGATGGACAAACATCTTCAGTATCAGGAATATCAACCAGACTAATCTCTTCTCCACTTTGTTCATCTTCCTCTATTTCTTTTTTGCAAGTAGAAACATTGCTGAAGCTCTGGAAGGAAGGAGTATAAATGTGAAAGATCAAAGATCACTGACAGCCTTTGTTCCGGGAAGGCATTCTTCAGCGTGTTTCGAATTGATATCCCATGTATCCACTGTCATTGTAGATGATCACTGAAAGATGAAAAGTAGATCAAATGATACTCTTCATTAGATAAAAAGTGAAGGACAACAATAGGAAGCGTGATATGAATGACCAGATAGTGGCATCGTCTCTTCATTGTCAAAGGATAAAAAGAGAATGAGACCCCTGTGCATCGTCCTCTTTTATAGTCATTCATCAGGTCTCTATCTCTTATCTCTCATTTATCATCCCTTTCATCGTTGAACTTTCAACTTGATCTGGATCTCCCATACATCTTCAAATATCTTACACAATCTCAAAGCTTTGATTCGTTTACACTGTTTCTTAGATATTTAAAAAAAAATCGGAATGCATATCAGTGCATTCGCGTAAGAATCGCCACTTTCTTCAAAAATCCGTACAGCAAAAAATGACTGGTCGGATTTTTCACATATTTCGATAGCCCTAAACGTCCTTTATCGATTTCAATCATTTTCATGTTCCTGCGATCTTAATTGGCTTAATTACGGTAGGTCAAAGTTTAGCACTTTTTAAGGGTTATCTAACATAAAACAGGACAATGACTATCAAATTGGCTAAAAATCGAGTTCTAGGACTATTTTAGTGCGCTGAACACGCCTGTGCACTTTATTTTTCATGATCATGAAAATTTGCATAATGACCTGAATTTCAATCGCATTTTTCTCGAAAACGAGGAAAAATGCAACTCTAATTTTTTGATATGTTGTAGCCGTTGAGCAGAGCTTTCCAACGCGCCCGGGCTCGACCCTTTACTAGGGCGTCTTCGGTATTAAAGCCTTAAAAAACTGACAATTCTTAATCGAGAGGAAACCCTCATTTCACCCTCATTTCCACTCATTCCGTGCCAATCTCCGCGCTCGTGCTGTCTAGAATGATCTTTTCGCCTCACTCCAGACCGCACGGGCGCTGCGAGTGGCACGAAATGAAAAGAAATGAGAGGAAATGAGGGTTTCCTCTCGATTAAGAATTTTCAGTTTTTTAAGGTTTTAATACCGAAGACGCCCTAGTTAAGGGTCGAGCCCGGGCGCGTTGGAAAGCTCTGCTCAACGGCTACAACATATCAAAAAATTAGAGTTGCATTTTTCCTCGTTTTCGAGAAAAATGCGATTTAAATTCAGGTCATCATGCAAATTTTCATGATCATGAAAAATAAAATGCACATGCGTGTTCAGCGCACTAAAATAGCCCTAGAACTCGATTTTTAGCCAATTTGATAGTCATTGTCATGTTTAATGTTAGAAAACCCTTAAAAAGTGCTTAACTTTGACCTACCGTAATTAAGCCAATTAAGATCGCAGGAACATGAAAATGATTGAAATCGATAAAGGACGTTAAGGGCTATCGAAATAAGTGAAAAAGTCAACGAGTCATTTTTTGCTGTACGGCAGGGTGGCGACTCTTAGGCGAACGCACTGATATAATCTTAGATGACCTTGATCGTTGTGAACTAATTACCAATTATGATGTTCTGTATAATTCGTTTAAGATAAATTTTATAGATCCCTACGTAGGATATAAGGTATGATTACATTCTCCGTATTGTTCAGTGTTTAAATTCGTTGTAAATAGTTCAAGTTCTCATTGATCTGATTACTCTTGTCGATGATCTCTGCAAGATTACGTGAATATTAGCAGATAGGAACTGATAAGGATTGAAAGTTGAGAGATTAAGCAGGTGATGGGAATGTGATGTAAGGAAAAGGAAGGAAAGGGAGAGGGTGAGGAATGGATGAGAGGGGGAGTCGAGTAGAATCTCTCAGAATGGAAGCGATTACATACGAAGCACACAAGGCACATTCTCATCTTTTGTCAGCTCGACTTTCTTCAAGGAAAGGAGCAGTAAACGACCACACTAAATGAGGAATGAAAGGGTACACACTCTTCATTACGCTCTCAGCCTGCACATCAGATTCATTTTGGAAAACTTTTTTTTCATTTTGAAAAGATTCTTGACATTTATCGTATCTCGTAATCACAGGGAATGGTTGATATTGGGCAATCAAGGCATACTGTATCAACATTTTTACAGAAGAATGTATATCTATCTAGGTATCTAAGATTCTATTCTTTCTTCTTGTGACTATTGTCGGATGTATTCATTTGATCCGCAATGAACATTCTTCTTCGAGCATTGACGATCAGAGCTCCATTGACAAAGTAAGTGAAATAACAGACAAGACAAATTACACGAAGATACAGAAGAATTATGAAGAGATAGATAGATTGAACCTGATTGAGATTAAGAATCATTTGATAGTCGAATGACAGAATCATCTCACCTATAGTGATGCCATACACAATGTAGAGATTGAGACGAATGGTCGAATGAGAAGAAAATCGAGAGAGAATTGAGAGGAGGAAGTACACAAGGAGACCGTAGAATGCATTCTTCTGCCATGGATAGATACGGTAAATCAGCAATGAGAAACGACCTACTTGATTCAAGATAGATTCTTCTCCGAGAATTGGTGCAACTAATCCGAAACCAGAGGCAAATCGAGAATCGAGCACTTTAGTACACGAAATGATACTGTTGATGTCACAAGCTGCCACATATCTGCAAGTACAGTGTTTATTGTTTATCATTCTCAATTGATCCATTCTATCAACTGACTCTGGATTCATTTCGAATTTTGTTTCAATGTAAAGAGCGTATGCGGACACGAGAATTCCCAATCCCGCCCATACTAACAACCAATTATTCAATCCGAGTAGCTGCAATGAGTACAGAGAATATATGAATAACATCTAGCGAACAACTTACCGTTTTGGAAAGCATGGCTGGCTTTGCTCGCATTTTTCTGACTTATAGGAAATATATATTTTTAAAACAGACAAATTTTTAATTTATTAATTTAGAGATCTCAAAAACTTGTAATAAAACGTTCCGCGCGACTATTTTAACTACTATATGCTATCGCGAAATTAATTTTTTTTGAACTTGGATTAGGAATGCATTTTTTTCTTGAATATGTATCGTTTCTTGTATAGTTTGTCATGCTTTTATTCAAATATTGACTTCGTTTACCATGTACACGTATACATTTAATTGTTAAGCACTGGGCTCCCTTTTCCGAGATCTTCAGTTTTCTTTGATTTTCGGATGGCATTGGCTTCTCCGGGAAACGCGGATCCTTCCGCTATGCGACCACACAAAACTGATGTCGAAGAAGGATGGACTAGTCAGGTTTGCCTACTAGCAATAGGCTGACTATCCCACAATTCAAGGTTCGAGCTGTAAGATCATACAATCGAAGACTTCTGTTCAGTACTCTCGATTCTATTGAAGGTACGTTCTTTTTTATTCATGATATATATCTGTTGTACGTCCATAGCGTAATCGCTTAGGTAATAAGACAATCGTTTGGAGTGAGAAGTTAATGCAGAGAGTGAACGTTTTCGCTACCGGAACAGAGCTAAAAGAGCATGGAGTAGTAAACAACCATGTACGTTTCTCTTAGTGCTTTTGTTTCAACAAGACGCTGGTTTCAGATAGTGGATAAGCAGCATCCGACTAGCTCTCCCAACATTCTGTTCTTCGTTGAGAAAAGTATGACTGAAGCAAACAAGCTCATTGAATACCTTAAAGAAGTTAACAATGCCGTGAGTATTCGCCTAGACGATTTTCATATTCTATTTTCATATTATTGAACTTTGTATTTTCAATATATTATTCAGCGTGCGTTAACATTCACGTTTGTTTATGTGTTCTTCAGAATTCGTACAATCACGTATTCTTCATTCCCGATGAATGGTATGCAGCAAGACAGAAATTGAAAGATCAGAAGAGTGTGAGTACTTGTACGAAGGATGAAATAAATGTATTTGTATTAGATTTGGGAGAAGTTGGAAACAGTGCAAGCCCTTCCTCTCTCATGGCTTCCTTCCGAGGGAGATATCATTTCATTGGGCGAACCAACTCTCCCATCAAGACTCCTTCTCAATGGTCACATATTCTTTTCATTGCAAAGATGATTATATACCTGTGCTGTGATATATGTAGTAGTTTGTAGGTGACTGGACGGTGTTACACAGATGTGCATGTGCTCTATATGAATTGGAAAGAATGGTTGGACGACCGTTTGTACTCCATACCAAGGTTATCAAGTCTCATCACTAGGAAGTGAAAATATTCCTTTTCAGGGTAACTGGTCTCATGACATTGCTAATATGCTTGTGAAGATGAGGGATAATGTCGGTTTAACTTATTTGCAAAATGAAGCGAATATAATATTGTTGCAGAGTGAATCATCATCGAGTCCATTCGATCCATCTCCCCTTCCTCCTGCTTCGGGACTCAATTTGACCAGATTGGTTCTTATCGATAGATGGGTAGATCCACTCGCACCTCTTCTCACTCCGCATACTTATGCTGCAATGCTTGATGACATCTATGGAATTGGACTCAAGGATTCTATCAAGGTTGGTAAACTGTATATATAGAAATCTATTGCACATAGAGGCTACCCAGAGTGTGAAATTCACATGCATAAATGTGTTCATCAACATGAATATCAAGCGATTATAAAGTTTTGTTATTTTTCAGATCCGTGAGAGTGAATTGGAAGATAAGGGAAAGAAACAAGAATCTGAAGGTAGAGAAAGGGAGAGTGCACCGGTTAGTTAATCACTTACGACTACCTTACTCGTTATAATCGCATTCGAATTTCGTTTTTATCTTGTTATTATGTTGCAGGATGCTTGGAAAGATGTACCATTGAATGATGAGATATTCCATAAATTAAAACATTTCCACATTGCTCAATTGGGAAGGGAAGTGGCTGATATATGGGCAGACGTCAAGAAAGACTCTGAGGTGAATAAACCAATGTTTATTTATTGTAGTCTTATCCGTTTTCAGCGTAATCAAGAAAAGATGTCATTAGCTGAGTGTCAACTTTTCGTGAGGAAGCTACCACTTTTTCTCCATAGGTTAGTTAATTGTCTACAACAACAATTAATAGTGAATATTTCAGGAAAAGTCGTCTGACTCAGCATATGAATCTGAATGAGTTACTGAACAAAGCAATGCATCGAAAGTTTGATGAAAGACGAATTGAGAAAGGTAAGGAAGGAATCCGATGGAATAGTGATAATATAAATTGCAGAGTTGTTGTCGTCTCCATCTTCGGATAAGATTCTTCCCTCAATTGAAGATGTGATCATAAGGGCTGATTCTCTCGATTATGCACTTCGATTAGTTGCCATTCAATCAATTGCTTCTGAAGGATTGAAGAGTTCCATTCTACAGATATATAGGAAGATGATATTCCAAGTGAGAAAAGTTGAAGGCGTAGGGAAGAGTTATTAGAGGCTTGAAGTTTATCAACCTTCAATCAAATACTTATTTCAGTCGTTCGGAGTGGATGCTCTTAACAAATTTGTAAAAATGCAGAAGATTGGACTTATAAGAGAGAAAGCAGCTGTCAAGTTAGTTCACTTTCCTTGTCTGATGATATCCATGACATTATTGTAGATTCATTCCCCTTTATGCTCCAATGCTCTTCTCCCAACAAAAGAAAGAGTACAAACTAATGCCTGACGAAGTGGAGACTATTGTAAGTATTTATCTAGTTCAAATCTCGTTACTACTTTTCCTTTCCTTCTCTCTCTCTCGAACTTAAATAGATCGAATTTATTGCAGAATCCGTCTGATTCTGCCTATGCGTATGATTTCTATTCGTCGTTGGTAGTGCGAATGATTGAAGAAGGAGTAAAGATTAAATGGGTCGGATGGAATACTCCCAAAGGTACGCCGTATACAATTAGTATATTCTCCTATTTAAAAAAAAATATTATTGAATTAAGGGAATAGTGCAATAGAGCGATCAAGGGGAGAGCGGATAGAAGAAGAGAAAGGATCAACAGCAGTATTTGTAGTAGGAGGAGTTACTAGAGCGGAGGTTGGTTTTTATCTCCTTTTTTCCAATTTTCCATTTTTAAAAAATTTGAATTTCAGGTTGCTGGCCTCAGACAGATTACGAACATTGGATTAGTAGCTTCGAGTTCAATTGTTAATAGAAGAAATATTATTGATTCGTTGACGAATATTTTGTAAAAAAAAATTGTATCTCGTGTTATTGTGTGCTACCCTTAAAAGAACATTTCTTAAATTCATGCATGTATCTTACTGTAACTATCACCTCGATTGCCTTACACTTCGATTTTTTAACCTGTGATATTTCCAAAGATTGTGATTGTATAATAACGTATTAAAGAGTATAATTTTTTTTGCTTACTGTTTTTTGTTCAATATTCGGAAACGGTAAGAATCCGTTGATGTTATCTGATGTGACCGTGATAAGAAATGAATTGCTCCTACTCCCTCTCTCTACTTCTCCTTCCTTCTCCCTCCTTAGTTTATCAGAGGTAGAGATCTGAGGTGGAGAGGGAAAGGCTATCATGACCTCGAGCATCTCAGTCTCTCTATCGCACCTTCCAATTACCAAGTGTGCTATATCCATACCCTTTCCTCTCCCACCCCCCCCCTCATTCCCTCCTTCCTTTCCTCTTCGATGGCTGATGATTCTAGAATGGCTCGAGATGAGACTGCAGTCTCCGCTCTTTCGTTCGAGAAGAGAACTCAATTGCTCAATTCCAAATTCGCCATATTGAATAGGTGAGAGTTTGATGCAATTGAATAGGGTCGCAATGCTAAATCATTTGCAGAGACTTCGTTCGATTTCTCTGTGATGAAGTGAATAAAGATGCCGAAATAGATCTGGTAATAGTGTATTTTAGTGCTTCGTTGTGAAGGATTGGAATAAATAAGCTAGAACAGTGTTGTAAATAACTGATAATTGAGACTCCGACTGTGACTTCGTACATCGATAATGTGAAAGATCTACGAAGGATGTACAATCTCGGAGTGAAGGAAGGAGAAAAAGAGAAAAGAGATGGAGATATTGGTGAGATTGAAATATATTTAGTAATGAAGAGTAGGCACTACTGCAGAAGCCCAGAACGCCCCAAACTCCCAGAGTAGACTATATACTCTGGTAAAAGTTTCCTAGTAGGATCACAGTTGACTTCCTAGTGGGTATCTTGCAGGTTTCCTAGTAGGAAGTCAACTGTGTTCCTGCTAGGAAAGTGGCCTCTGCAACTGTGATCCTAGTAGGAATCTCAAAACGGGGAGATACGGTATTATTGATTGATATTGTACGAGTTAGCCTCATACCGTAACTAAGCCACACACGGAACGTCCATGTGCGGTAGCCACATTCAAAAGGCAATCCCTAGCGGGATAGCAGTAGACGGCAGCCCAGTTCGAGCGCCGTCCGAGGGGAGTAAAAAAATAGGCCCTTATAGGCTAGGCATGTGCTAGACGCGACGGGTAGGAAAAAGGCTGTCCTCTTGTGATCCTGGTAGGAAATCCAACTGTGATCCTACTAGGATCCTGCTACTGTGTTCCTGCTAGGATTTAGCTGTGAAACTACTAGGAAGAGGCCTGAGGGGGCCTCCCAACTGTGATCCTACTAGGAAACTTTTACCAGAGATAAGCACTACGCCTAAGCAAATTCCTAAGCCTAAGCCTAAGCACTAAGCACTAAGCCTAAGCAACATACAAGACACTATTAGCCACATTAGGTTACGGCAGAGTGTTGTAGACTACTCGATATTAGTCCCGTTCTGGGCTTCTGCAGTAGAGCCGAAGAGTATATGGGAGATTGTTTCAGTTCGTAAGAAAGCAACAGCTCGTCGTCGATTGAAGGGAGAAGGAGAAAAGACTATTGGAGGAAATACTACTCTTCCTTCTGTACCTAAGACTCCTCAATTGAAGGTACGGTTGAAGAAGGATGGATTACGGTAGAAGAGTAAGCTAATCGATTAATTACAGATGTCCACTCCAGCTGGATTATCTGCACCATCTACACTCGAAATGTCCGCGTATGTTGACTGCCCTTTTGCCTCTTCATTTATTTGATTCTGTCTTTTTTTATCTTTTGGAAAACTAAATTATTTTTCAGTGATATCTCTGCTATTTCTCCTTTCGGAGGAACTGCTATCAAGAAAGTCGGTGAGTTGTACGCTCGATGATTTGCATTGTTTTGTTTTTAGATATATTTATAATTTAATAGAATGTTTTATCTTTATATTGTAAGAATATCTGTTGTCGTTCAGAGAAGGACGCTGGAGATGAAACATTGAAGGCCCTTCCTCCCACTATTGGAGCTCCGTCTGGAGGTAAGAGATGAGAGATAGAGAATGGCTAGAATATGGATCATCCTTCTCCCTTACCATACCTGTGCCAAGTATGCACTTTGATTTTTGCTGCCCATAATAACGGGTAGCCGCAATTTTTTTAACGGATAACCGCGTATTTAAGTACATGAGGTACGCAGGTGTGTCCCTTACTCATCTCGTATTCAATATCATTATAGGTGCAGGTGGTCGTAAACGTGCAATTCGTGGAGGAGGCCCATCGGGAGATGGAGAGAGTGTTGTATTCAGAGGAGCAGAGACTGCTGCTTCTTGTATATCAATCAACTATCTATCCATGATATCAGTGATCATTTCATTTCAGCTACTCCCACTATCACTGTCAAACCTCCTCCTATCACTTTCCAACTCCCCAAAGGTTCTGCTGGATTCTGGGATACAAAACGTTAGCTTCTCTTCTCTTTTTATGATTTAAAATATTTGATTATGCTGCACAATTTATGTAGCGTTGTATTAATCTATTTCTATAATAATGTCCTATACATTAATCATATTGTTATAATTTTAGCCACTGGCGATAATAATAAGGAAAAGAAGAAAGAGGAGGTAAAGGATGAAGATAAGAAAGAGACGTTGAAGAGTGAAGAGAAGAAGGAAGAGGCGAAACCATTCACTTTCGGATCTGGTACTGCTCCCAAGGTGAGATGACTATATCAACTGGCCAATTGGCACGAAAAGAATTATTAATGAAAACATTGTTTGATTGTTTTAGTTCACTGGATTCAACTTTGGCGGTATTGCATCATCGTCTACTGAATCGACCCCTAAACTTGCCCCTTCCACTGGAGGATTCAATCTATTCGGATCAACCACTACTGTTAGTTTAAGCAGTATTCAGTCATTAACTTATCTTATTGATCATATTTTATGTTATTAAATATCAGACATCAACATCATCTTCATCATCCACTCCCTCTCTTACGTTTGGAGTGCCCAAACCATCGGGAGGACTCACTTTCCCTTCTTTCACTCCTTCAACTACTGCATCTGCGACGACTGAAGGAGGAGCTGATGGTGATGAAGGTGAGTGATCATTCTTCTTCCTTATACCTGCATACAACCCATTCGGTATAGTAAAAATATAGTCTATTACAAACAAACTCAATGTTATCGAACACGACAGGAACATTCTATGTCCTTATCTGAGAGGAGAGGGACTGACTGTTGACTAATTGATTGATCACAGAAGGAGAATACGTTCCACCCAAGGCAGATGTCGTTGAGAATAAGGAGGACGATGCCAAAATCAGTCTCAAGTATGACTTTGATTATGTATATTTATTCTATTTTCCTATAACAGATGCGCCGTATTCAAACTGGAAGGAGGAGAGTACATGAAGTTGGGAGTGGGTCAATTGTATGTGAAGGAGAATGAAGGAAAGAGCAGTCTACTTGTGAGAGCTGCCACTACCACTGGTGAGTGAAGATGAGGAGGATGAGGGAGGAGAAGGAGAGGAGGGAGAGAAGGAGAGAGGGAGACCATTGCAGGAACCATTCTGGTCAATGGACGAATCGATGGATCCATGAAGGCTGAGAAGGCTGATGATATGAAATTGAGGGTGAGAAGAGAGGGGGGGGGTAGAAAATAAAGGAATGAATTGTAGGTGAGTGTACCCGTGTCGTCGACTGAGATCAAGACATTCCTCATTAGACTTCCGAATAAGGATGATGCTGCCAAGGTAAGAGAGAAATTGATTGAGATGATAATCAATGATATATTGAGGTATTGACTATGCTGAAGGATGGTGGAGCAAAGTAAGAGAGAAGGTGATTCAATCTCATCACTTTCATCTAGTATCTCATCTCATTACAATGTAATCTCTCATGATATCTTCATCGTTTAATTCATTCGCTTTACTTATTCGTCTCTCTCATTATTGTTCGTTTATTCTTCAATGTTAGTTATTGTGCAGCTCTTTCTAACAAACTTGTCTTCTATTCATTCGTTGGTCTTTTGTCAATGACGGATTCTCTCATTCTTTCCAGTGTATTATTCGTGTTGTAGGTCTTCCATTTCGCTAGGAACCTCTCTCTCTATTTAGGAACCCGTTTCTGTTCTCTCACTCATTCATATTCCTCTCCCAATCTCGTTCAGTCAATCTTACTTTCATAAAGTATAAGCCTGTGTTTTATAGAGTATTGTGAACTTAATCCTTGATAAAGATGTGTTGCCTCAATATGATCTTTGGTCTTTGTATTTAAACATCAACTGGAGGGGGATTGAATAGAAAACGAACAAAGATGTTGAGTGACTCAATTTAGGGAGTTTAGGATGAAAAGGTCTTTCCTCTTCCCAAAGGAGACTTCATCCACATCCCATTCCCTATTTCACATCCAAGGAAGAAAGATGGCTGAAAGGTTCGTTTCCCTTACTCTTCTTCCATCTCCTTTCCTTCCCTTGGATGAAATTATCAATTACAGTACTCGCTCTCGTCAACGTACCGTATCTTTCTCTTCGGGAGTATCCAATATGGATATATTATATCGAACTCAACAGAAATGGAGACAACTTGCAAGAGAAAGTGGAAGGAAAAGAGAAGATGTTAGTTGATCTTTGATCTATCTCTTAATCCCTCAAACGAAGAAAGAATTCGTTCTATGAAATAGTGTCTGTTCGTCGAAAGATTCAAGATGTTTGTTAGGAAGGAAAAGGAAGAATTGGGTATTTCATTCCTCCTCAATCTCATAAGGGTCGAAGAAATGTGATCGTTTCCTTAGAATGGAATGTTGACTGGAAAAAAATGGAAGAATTCTCTCCATTCCATGCACTCTCTCCATCCGAATGTAGATGATAGATGATATAAAGAAAGAGAGGATACAGAAGAAATGTAACCAGAATCCACCCTGATACACAACCACATTCTAGGAATAATGGGTATAACTGTAGGAATACTGTAGGAGGGGGAGATGATATATCGTGGATATCCGTGAAGATCAGTGATGAGCTATGCAGAGAGTGCATAATTGAAGAGTCCAAGACTTTTCTGCAGAATTGATTATTTCTTTGTTCTATTCTATTGAAAGAGTGAATCCTTTTCTCTTTCTTTTTCTCGATAGAAGAGAATTCAGTGTGAGTGAATGATGCGTGTGAAGATTAAAAGGAGAAGAAAAAGTAGGAAAGGGAGAAGATGGAAGATTACTCTCTTCCATAGATGAACCCATCCTATTTACTTAGACGGAAACGCGAATAAGATGTTTACGTGATACGAAGATTAATCTATCCCCCCCCCCTCCCTTGAGGAGACGAATTATATTCCTCGTGAGAAAGAATTGTGATTATTCCTTCTTCCTTTCAGATAAAGAAAACTTTTCCTCATCTCAATCCGAATCAGAATACACTATAAATTGAGTATTGAAGTGAAGAATTGGGATAGGATTCCTCTTTGAATTGTGAATGAATTGAGTAGGAGGGAATAGAGGAACTTATGACAAAAGAAGAGTGATTGAGAAGGAAGGAAAGAACGGATGAAGAGAATCATCTTGAGGAGATACTTGAATGGACTCAATCTGTAGATAGAGATGATGAGAGAGTATAGGGAATAGAGAGAGACCAGAGAAGGGAAGAGAAGAGAAGAGGGAGGAGCATCAGATGCTATCCCAATCCCCCTCAGTCTCACATTCAACAATGCTTGACTTACCTCCTTCTCTCAATCTAAAACATTCTAGTGATGACAAAGTGAGTTTATTGTATGATTACTCAATGTATCTCAATCTATTCTAAATTCAGACTCGTAATAAGGAACTCGAGATGATTGAGAAGTTTTGTGAAATCGACCCCATGGAATTTTTCGCGTTTCCTTCCAAGTAAGATAGTTTTGATGACATGATTAGAATATTCCATTTGAGTGAACCACCACCTCCTCCTCTTCCTCTTGAATTAGAGATCTATCCTACATTCGCTGAATTTATCGAAATGGGAGGAGCATCGAAACATGTAATCACGAATAAGGGAACTCAACGGATCGTTTGGAAAGTATGCATGAATTGAAAAATCTAGATTTCAAACATTCATTTAGGTTCGATGTAGTAATAATTCCCTATTCAAAGTTTGTCCAGTATTCTCATTTCTTGATCCAAGTCAATCTATGGATCTTCATGTGAGATCTTTGGTACCTTTTTATCCCATTTGGTAATTGAATATCAGCTTTGCTTGAGTGATTTAATGTGTTCCATGTCTATCTGCCTGGTGTATTCCTCTCCTCCCTTCCCATTCTTTGCTTCTTGTCTGTCTCATAGTGCATGGAATGTCCATTTGTTTGGAATGATGCCTCCAATAGTCTCCTCTCCTCTCCTCTCCTTCTCATCCCTCCTCTAGTGAACGTGTCATTCCAAGAAGTAAGAGTGTAAATACGAACTATTGTTGTTATCTCTCAGTCTTCATTTCTCCTTCTCCTTTCAACTATCAAGAGACAGCATCCAAATTTGAGTGTGCTTCTAGACTCATCGTCAGCCGCAGTCGAATTGTGGTGTGCATGGTGGTGTGTCGAAAGAGCCGCCGACCTCTCTCAAACGTCGTCCTCGTCAACAGCACGCGCCACACTATAAAACGACATGGGAAATGAGAAGGATGATGGAGTTGCTGTTGCAGATAGTGAGATATGAAGGACCAGTGAGGAAGGACAAGTTGGTTATAATGTATAAAGAAGCAAAACCAGAGGAGACTGATCCAAAGAAATCATTTCTAACGGAAGGAGTTACATGCAAGATAATACTACCCATGATTACGGTGCGTCTTATCCACACTTTCATTTCACATCTCTTATTTTGCAGAGAGAGCTCGACGCGCCCAAAGAGTAGAGAAATGTGTGCGCGCTATCGCTCGCAGCCTCCGTGGCGCAATCGGCAGCGCGTTCGGCTGTTAACCGAAAGGTCGGTGGTTCGAACCCACCCGGGGGCGTATCTTTTGCAAACCCTGACACTCTTTTATCTTGTATATTCCACTTCATCTGGTGTGTTTTTGATATGTTTATTAACGGATAAATATTATTTTGTAGTCATGGGATCATTTTGTGCACATCCGAAGGCTTGAACGAACTCGGGCATTTGAGAGAGGGCTCCATTGACACGAACAAATTCATCCACTCTCTGGATAGAGTCCGTTATCATCAATATTACATATTTCATGTTACCTGGGTCCTCAATTGTTGATAATCTCTACAAAGAGAAACGGAATAAGCAATGAAGAATAATTGTTCAGATGTGAATGGAAGATCAGAATACGGTTGCTTCTGAAAGTTATTTCCCTTCCTATCTAGATAATATTAACAGAAAGAAATTAAATCACATGTAGATCGTCATAATCCATTGATTTTCTCATTAATTCATATGTCAGACTCAATCCTTCCAAATCAGCAACGTATTCTTGTATTTGAGATCGAATTTGAGTGCAGTTGACATTCTCAATCGAATTAATTCTCTCTCTTCAAATATTTTTAGAAGATTCACTTTCTCTTTAAATATTTCGCACGAATAATGAAAATGTTCCGAAATTCCATCGTATTCCATAGCATATTCGTCCGATCTTCTAGTGTATCTATAATTTACTTATATTCTTCTATCGTTTTCCATTCTCACTACTTGGGATTCACAAATCGATAGACAAGTTCTCGCGCAATAGAAGTTCCGAGTGACCCTAACTGGAATAAACAATGAATCGATCGATTGAACGACTACAGTATCTCACCAAACTCTCTGGTCGTGAATTGAGAGTAAGAGGGAAGAAAGAAGGAGCATTGAGTACTATTCCCTCATTGACATTTCCCGTGGTATATTGAAGAGAATGAGTCAATCGAAAGAGCAATTCTGTTCGACCTCAAATCAGGATTAAAAATAAACTATTTTTAATCCTGATAATGTTCTAAAAAAACCTTCCCGACGGAGTTGGAATGATAATTGGGATGTTGCATAAAGAAGAGAAAACTTTACAGTGTAGAACGCACTACCGAGATCACTGAAAATGTCTTTTATTAAAATAATAAGATACAGAAGTAGATAGATCGCTTGTTAGTCAATTAGTAAAACCAATTCAAAAACTTGCTTCTCACTGCTATGATTGTAATAGGATAGGTACTGATCGAATAGAATTGATTGAGCAGTGGAACTAAAATTAATGGGGTTGATGAAGCCTCCCCCCCCCCCCCCCCCCCCCCCCCCCCCCCCAAACAGATCAGTTCTCAATGTCATATTCTGAAGAGTAGTTGAAAACTGTACAAAGGTAGGAAGATTGAAGAGATTTGTTGCATGCAGCCAAGGAGTTCTCTGAGGGAAGAACTAGATTGCCTTTTTTTAAATTGCAAGGGAAAATTCATTCAAAATATAATAACGCAACAAACATTAAATTTGTCTAGCAATCCTTGTGCCATTTCAATAGCCAATTCTCTTGTCTTTGCCAATATTATTCCCATATTATCCTTCCTTCTCTCCAGTTTCTGCATTACTCTCACTCTCGCGCGTACTCCCTCGTAGAATAGTAAGGCGGTCTAAAGAGAGAGAAAGAGAGCGAGAAGGGAGACAAACACCATGTACACTCCCACCAGCCGCCTATTCCGTGGCCTTGTGGCCTAATGGATAAGGCGTCGGACTTCGGATCCGAAGATTGCAGGTTCGAGTCCTGCCAGGGTCGAAATTTTTGCACTTTTCTTACCTGAAGATTAGTAACTTTGTCAATGGCATGGTGCAGCTGTGTCGTGAGATGTTCCAGTTTGTCAGGCGACGCAATGTCCACGAGTGATTCATTGAACCCTGCTTACACTTTATAATGTAAAACATTCGCGATCTTGTTTACCTTTCAAAAGTAAACTGGAATTCAATCTGAGAAATTTGTACACTTGGTAAGTGAGTTTGAACTCATCAGCGAAACATGACTGATTAGATACGCATCTGGCGTATTCTCACTTTGATAATAATTCTTAAGCTATCTAGATACTATCTACCTTTCAGTCAATGCCATTGAGTATTCTAGAGATGAGAAATCTGTAGAGTTGCCACGTTCTTTTTGAATGTTATCGAGATCATTCTAGAATATTTTATGATGACACACAGGGAAAAGTGGCAGATTAGATAGATACTTACATCAATCTGAGTGTTCTCAAGTGGTTGAGTAGAAAGGAGAATTTTGTTGTAAAAGTCCTCTGATAGCCGGGCCAAAGAATTATTCCCTGAATCAATAACTCTTATTCCGATTAAATGAAGAATTTGCCTACCAATGTATTCAGAATCACAAGTGAATCGAAAGAAATCTGAACAAGGAGAGAATTTATGATTGAGATAACGACGAATATGATATTCGATAAAATCGAATTCCGATGAATTGAGATGAGAGAATATTTCGAAGGATTCTGCCGTATTAGATGATACTGTTATTCTATCTATGACTTGAGGAATAGTAGATCTATTTGGATAAATATCCGATATATATGATAATGTATTGGAAGGAACAGTCATGAGAGAGGGTACGGTAGTGTCTTCAATGAGTGAAGAAGAATTGAAATTGTCTGTGAGAAGATCCGGAAGAGTGTTGAGCAGTGATTGGATTATATCAGGTGGAATTGAGTCTTGAGTGGAGATGATGAGGAAGAGAGAGAGGAAGAAGCATAACATTGAGAATCACTCTGAACTATTCTTCCATTCATGGAACATCCCATGCAACTAGATACCCATTCCGATTGTTGAGCAAGAGAGATTACATTTCAGATTCCCTTTCCAATTGAGATATGAAGTGAACACACAAATGACGGGAGGTGCGAGCAAGATGATCAATACAAGGATAAATTTGCATTGATCGTCCATTTCCATACCGAATATTTCGTTTTCATTTGAATAATTTTCTCTTACAAATCATTGAAGACGTTTCATTGAAGCTTCCATCTCCTTTTTATCTCTCCAATCTCAAACTGGTTCTATTTCATAGTCTTCTCATCACTTTAGTAGTTTCTTTTGTAGTCCTGAATCGTCCTACTTCTCCCTAACTTTCACTGTTCCACTCCTTCCAACTTTCATTCGAGAATGATCGCAACTTCCGCGATTCCACGCGATCACACAAGAAAAAAGAGAGAGCCGAAGAGAGAGATAGTGGGAAGAGAAGAGAGACGAGAATGTGAGAGGGAAAGAGAGAGCGTATTCGTGCGGGAGGGTCGCCGCGTGTGTTGGAAATTTCCCGAAGCGTCGCGCACATTCTTTTGTTGCGCCCGTAATAAGGACTCCCCGCCTCCCTCCTCAATCATTCATGTTTGTTGGTGAGTGCTTTGATCATGTACCTCAATTAGTGTGTATTTGCACTTGGAAGTAGTCCATTTTACTGCAATTTCGAAAACATATTGTTCGTTCTGTCAAAAAAATGTTTTAAATGTCTAGAAACTTCTTTGCAGTAACTCTAACGCCTCGAGATGTTATTCGGGTGTCCAGCTAACTACTCTTCGCCTAGAGAGGTTAGCCGTGGACACGGATTCTTCGACACAATGGACACTGGCATAGTCGAACACCCTATGGAACGAAAACGACCATTACCTTTGGTGTGTGATTTTTCCTCGTTTTAAGAAATGTTCCTTTGTTTGAAGATGGTTGTCTTCATTCATTCTTTCTTAGGACTTTCCTTATCCGCTATTCCAGTTTTATTCCTCGCATGAGCTAGAGCTAAAGTAGATCGATTCTGCCGTTCGTGCACGCGTGATGTACACTACCGTTTAACGATATTTACTAGTTTTCCGTCGATTATTTTCTTTCTACGTCTTTGAGCAGAACATTGTCTATTGTTGTTCTACTTCAAATTGTTGCCGCGTTGCTGAGTAACAACCTTTTTTTAAAAGTTGTGCATTAGATAATCGCGCTTACTTTTGTCCTGTTCTCGACTACTGTTTTCCCCCATTTGCTTTCCCAACGCCCCAATTTTCGCGTGACGCTAGTGTGATCCGTTCTCAGCCTTATCGCAAACAGCTGACTAGGGTGAGAGACGAAGGTGGAATCTCGGGGTTTCCTGCGTTTACCGAAGCGGGTGTTTTTCATTTCAGCCTCGGAATAAATGTGTAGCCTAAAAACGGTGGCCACCTGGGTTCTCGAAATAATATGGTAGCAGATGTTTAGTCGATCTGAGCGTATTCATCTATAATCCATTCCCCCTCTTCTCTCCTTGTATTGATTGGCTGCGATTCTTTCGCCGGCATTGTCTATGATTAGTCATCTTTCCCTTCCTTTTAAGCCTTTCTTATTCATTTTCTCAACCCAACTTTCTTTTAGTTTGTAACTGTTTTTTTAAGTAAGACCAACTGGAAATATTGATGGGTACTCACTTTTTAAAATTATTTAATAATATTGATGATGTTTACAGGACATGCGACACGCAGAAGGAGCCCCTCGGGCAAAGAGACGATTCGATAAAGTTTCCGCTCGATTCCAAAACTTCTCCATTTCAAATGCAGCTCCCGTGATAGGACAATCCTTGTGAGTGCTATTCCCTCTTTAGTGTAATAATTACACATATTGGATTCTTATTGAGATGTTACAGGGAATCGTCATCGGATGATGATGATTTGATCCATGAAACGTCGACGATGGCAGAAGAGAACACTGAGGTCAGGAGAAAGAATTGATTGCTTACTACCAATTAATATTGATCATTCATGATCAATATGATTTTAAGCTGGGAGAGGGGTCCTCACTCTACATTTCACACATTTTGTCACTGATTCCCCTTTCTACTTCTATAGGACCGTCCTATTGATTGACATTTCGATATACCATCGAAATTCGATCAATATGTCGAACTTCCAACCCATGGGGATGGAGGGGGTATCTACTCCTGTGGTCCAAATATCTCTTAAAATGGAAATATTTTCCCGATGTTTGGAAATATTTTCCCGAAGTGATTATAGGAAACGGTAACTCCATCTACGATCGAAGAGCCCGACGATGAAAATGGAATGACGACAAAGAGATTGAGATTGGCCGATGAGTTGAGTGAATATCTCGAGAAGGCAAAGGACCATCCTATTGTATGGAAGAGGTTCGTTCACACGATCTCTTTGATTTTGATACAATACGAGTTAATTTAGAATGATGGAGGAATCTCGAGTGTCTGAAGGTGCTCTTACCGTGTGGAGACCTCCTGTCCCTCTATCCAATCCATTCGATGATCCATCGATGAAAGGAAGAATCAATGAATTGAATGATGATGACGATGAGATTGATGATGATGGAGATGTAGTCATTGACGATGAAAGTAAGTTATCAAGTCATTTTCATGTAGAACGGACGGATTAATTGTTTCGGGAGCATCTCAACGTGGTAAATTTTCAGTAGCTCACGCGAGAGACATTCGTCCGGAAGTTTCTTATCCAGACGATTCATATCGAGATTCTCCCTCTACTCTCGACTCCATTCCCTCTACTATTTCTTCATCCCCAGAATCATCTCCGTATCCTGATAGTGAGAGTGGTTACGGTAATCGAATAGTTGAAATCGCTGATGGAGGAACTAGCACCGATTCCTCACTCGGAGATGATGAAGCCATGGAAATGGATTGAGTACTGTAGTAATCAATTGATCTCAACTCGTATCGAGTAATCTCTTGTACATATTATGTTATGTTATCCTTGTTGCTATTCCATGGGTAGGGACAGACGGACAGAATTTGACGATATCTTCCTTGTATCGACAAATAACGATAACAAATGGCTAATTTTAACAATTTTTTCAATCAATCATCTATCTACTTGTCCTCAAGATGGGTATTTTTATCTCAACCTTCACTGTTCTGCTGCTTTTCTTCGTTTGTCAATTATTGACGATAAAAGTTTGAATGGAAATTCATAACGATGAAAATGTGTTCGATTTGTACTTGATATTGAATTATACCTCTTGTTTGTCACATGTGACCATACTTCCTTCGCGATTCACATCGATCGGTGACTCGTTGCGATAAGCGAAATATTCAGACCAATTATTATATGATTGTCATAACTTATTGTCCTACTTTTCAAAATGTACACATGAACAAGTTTGAGGTGTGAGCGGATCTGACAATGAGCAAACCGTTTCGTGTATTTTATAGAGTTTTTATTTCTTATCTATACCTATTTTTTACCTATTTTTCTAGATGTATTCTATTTGATTGTGAGGCTGATAATGAAATATACGGTAATAGAGATCTATAAAAAAATAAAGTCACTTTTTGATTCAAATTTTTAAATTCGCGGGTAGTTGACCGCGACCGCGTTGCGTCTTTTTCCCCTTCAGGGTCCCTTTTCGTTCTCAACCTCTTTCAAGGCTCGGCATATCTATGTTTCTTCGTAATCTCATGAGATTAAAGCATTGGATATATCTACTGCCTATGCAGAATGCAATTTGTTCAAAATGACGGTCGAAATGATGACAGGAGCTCGAATTCGTTACTCATGGACTCTACATCGATTGTAGACGTCATTTTTCATTCGGATTTTCTGTGTATCGATCTTGAATGTTAAGGGATTTTTTGATTTGTAGCTAGATATGATTTATATGTAACTCAAATGTATGTTTAGCGTCTAGAAACTCATATTCTATTACTATTTTGCTCTTTCATCATCTATGAAGTCTCCTAATTTGTATTTTAAAACTCCTAATTTGAACTCTTTCCATATCAACTACGCTATTGAATCCGATTTATGTTGCATGAATCAGATTTCGCGTTCTCGCTCTATTTGTATGCGCGGGAATATTGATTGGGGTCGCGCTCACTCCTTTCTCTCTTCTCAGTCGATTATTGTGTGACCTTTTTCTCCCTTCTGTTGAAATTTTTCATTTCATTCCGGTGTCATTTCAGGCGGGTCTCCTAGTGTTGGAGAATCCTCAATATACGTAGAGGAGGAGACTTTCGCAATCGTTGCTGAGTTCTTCGCCGCCTCTCTAGCTGTGGGCAAATCAGCCGGTGTGCATTACATTTATTTTAATCTACCGTTTCCACGTTTACTACTTTATTATTCAACCGTTACTTTATGGTTACTTAAATAGGTCTCTTCGTCGGCATCAACTCGAGGCCAAGATGGCAGTTGTCAACTCTGGCAAGGATTTTATCGTAGCCACCAAGTAAGCCATGGTTTGCTATTTAGTGCCATTAAAATGAAGTCATCTAACGGCATTTCTTTTGTAAGCGGCTTTGACCCTTTGTTAACAAGTTCTCAGACAGAATTTGTATCCACTTAGATTGGAAGGCCTCCTCCCCTCTTACTTCCCTATTTTGCATTCTAAAGTGCCTGAAATATTCATGAGAAATAAAAATACCCTATACAAACATGCGTCACCTAATTAATTTACTCGCCAGGTCTTTTATTATGTTAAGATTATTTTTTTTAGCCATTATTTGGCACTTCTTTACTTTACCTGCCCACCAAATATTCACCCCCCCC
>LS485057.1:423590-456743 GCA_900490705.1 Pristionchus arcanus
TATATATTTAATTGCAGGCTCGTCATCCTCAGCTTCTGTATGAGTCGAAGGTGTATAAGATCCTTCAGGGAGGAGTGGGCATCCCTCACATTCGGTGGTAAGGGAGGAGATTGTTAAATTGACGGAGGAGAGACAACTTATCCTTGTTAATTAGACAATTAAATGAATAAAGGTATGGAACTGAGCGTGACTACAATGTTCTGGTGATGGATCTTCTCGGCCCTTCTCTTGAGGATCTCTTCAACTTCTGCTCCAGACGATTCACTATGAAGGTACTTTTTTCACTTTACTTATCATATATTAAGGGGCTTTTGAATGTACTCATTTAATTTCAGACAGTGTTGATGTTGGCAGATCAGATGATCGCCCGTGTGGAGTTCGTCCATGTCAAGAACTTCATTCACAGGTTACACCTTTTTTCTATTTAATTCAAACATTATACTTCAATTTCTTATACCGATTGCTACATAACTATGATGTTTATGTATTTGATGATTGTGGAATCGATGACTACTGTTTGAAAGACGTTTAATTATATTGTCCGTTATATTATACCCTCTTATATTAGACCCACGTTAATAAAAAATAGTAATAAAGTAATCTATAAAATAAGATACATATATTAAAAAACCTTTTTTTCTGTCATAACCACTTAATCATTGCATTGGTAATTGTTTGCAGAGACATCAAACCCGACAACTTCCTCATGGGCATAGGCAGACACTGCAACAAACTGTTCCTCATCGACTTCGGTCTCGCCAAGAAGTTAGTTATTATAGTACTACGTCAAACGCAGATTCGGAAACTGTATTAGTGGATGTGATCGTGAAAGTAATTCCTCGAAAAAACAATAATTCAAATTTTCGGACCCTTGGGTTTCCAATACAATTTTTTTTGGTTTTTCGACGTTTTCGAAGTTTTTTTTTAGAAAATACATTTTTGTGCTTCAATTCAATTATATTTTCCTGTTATTGCGGATCTTGTCACCCTTTGACATATAACCCACCTTTTTTTTTGGCGCGATCGGCTCTCCCCAAACGATCGGTAAAAAATCTGCGAATTAGACAAGCCGAACTGCGAAAACTCGTTGTTTGTGTAATTAAATTTGTATACTACGGTAGCGCAAAGTACTGTGCTCGAACACGGTTGCTGCGTTCGTTTTTTTTACAAGGTCGATGGTTTCACAATACTTCGCAACTAAATAGTACACGCGTATGAGGGAAATCGGAACAGGTGGCCGACCACATCAAACACATTTAAATATGTTAAACTAACATGTAAAGCTTGAGTATTGTTTTGCTTTAAATAGTTGTTACCATTTCTCATATGGTCATTATTCTGCAAAGGTGGAAATCATGTAAAGTGCTGACAGGCATATAAATCTAATAAACATTTGAGTTTGCTCGATTATGTTATGCCCGGGCAAATTTTGAAAGAAGAAACACTTTCATTTAAAATGATAAACCAATGATAAACTATCAGAAAACTTGCGGATGTTGTAACTTTGTTTGATGTTAACGGAGTAATGGTATTATTTAAGGTATCGCGACTCTCGTACGCGCACTCACATTCCATACAGAGAGGATAAGAATCTGACGGGTACTGCTCGTTATGCATCCATCAATGCACATCTTGGAATCGAGCAAAGTAGAAGGTATGAGGGAGAGGAAAGAGGGAAGGAAGGGAGAGAATAAATGTATTGCAGAGACGACATGGAGTCTCTTGGATACGTACTTATGTACTTCAACAGAGGAACTCTGCCATGGCAGGGATTGAAGGCTGCTACGAAGAAACAGAAATATGAGAAGATCTCTGAGAAGGTGGGAAGGGAATAGACTGGTGTAATCTCCTTTTTCCCTCTTCAGAAGATGTCTACTCCTGTGGAGATGTTGTGCAAGGGTTATCCAGCCGAGTTTCCCATGTATCTCAACTATTGTCGTGGACTTCGTTTCGACGAAGCTCCTGATTACATGTACCTCCGCCAGTTGTTCAGAATCCTCTTCCGCACTCTTAACCATCAGGTTAGATATATCAAGAGAATAAATTATATCGAGTATTACTTTAGTACGACTACACTTTCGATTGGACGATGCTCAAGCAGAAGGCCAGTCAGAGCTCCGCCGGAGTATGTCTTCTTCTTTTTTGTTTTTACTATTTACATTTACTAGATATCAGTGTGAACTATGTTATAGCTAAATCTAAATGGCGTAAATGATATTGGTTGATTGAAGTTGACGACAACTCCTGGAACTACTGTCCCTGGTGCGACTCCTGCTGCCACGGGTGCCCCTGGTCCTGCTGCTCCTGCCCCTTAAAGAGAAGAAGAGAAGATACAAGAGATTATGACGAAATGGTCAGATACTAATTCATTACTAATTTAAATTCTCATTATAATAGTTTTGTATACATTCTAAGAATCTCGCCCCCTTTCAGTTGGATTTCGCTGCAGTCTTCAGGCTTCAGTTTCCATAATTCCTCGTTATCTCCTTTTCATTATCCCCATATTTTCTTGACTAACTAATCTTGATCTGACTCTTCTTCTCTCCCCCTTCAAAATTTTCCTCCATAAATTTATATCTGTGATAACGACTTCAGCATCTTTTTTTTTGTTTATACACAAGATCAATTTCATCTGACAATCGACTGTTACGTGGCCCTCACAATCCTCGTATCAATCGATTGTCTGTTTGAATCATTGTATGGAATGGGTCCATACTCGAATTCAATCAGTCCCTTCTTTTTACTCGATGTCTATCCCTCTGTAGAAGTGTAGTGAAATCGGGATGGTTGGTAGGGATAATACTATGATATTCCTATTGTCTATCCAGTTGTCACATCCTTCATCTCTGCTTGTTGAATGAAAACGTGAGCCTTGTGAAATCAGTCCAAGTGGCAAGCACATAGCACTTCGTTATTCTATCATTTTCCCCCTCTCTTTTAAAATCTGATGATGATATCATCAACTTTTTCCTCCCTCTCCTATCCCTCATCCTTATTCCCTTTTTTCATTGTATATCGACTTATTGGTATACGCCCCATCAATCCCAACACCTCCTGGTTCTTTTCAACATAGTTACTATATAATGTATCGATCGACACTTCTCAATTCCATTCAATTCTAGTCGATCGATAATCTTTTATCGTTTACTTCATTCACTATGCAACATGCGAGCACCATTTAATCGAAATGTTCGCGTCTTACGACTATTCAATTTCTAGATATCCCTTATTGTAAAATTTCATTAACTATTGGATGTTTATCTCTTCAATTGCTTCCTCCTTTTTATAAGATAGATAAGAAATGCACTCATACATAGTAGTTCTTACCTACATCTATCTCCCTCTCTTGGACAATCTCTCGAAACATAAATGTTCTTTTAATCATCTTCTGAGGCTACCGTATTCTTCAATTGACACGATATTATTGAATGTGGCCTGTCTATTCTCTTGTATCCAGTCCTTTGCAATCCCTCCCCTGTATTCGAAATGTACCTTTCCCCTTTTATTCGTTCGACTGAAGCGTGTTCCTATTGGGAAAGGCGTTATTCCCAATGAGTCGAATTAGCATTCAGAAGTGAAGCGATCATCTTATTCTCACTACTATCTCGCTTTACCTCTGATGCTTCTTTGATCTATCCCCCATCAGCACACAATCGTCTCAGTGTGAAAGATCCTTGTTGCGTTGACGAGAAGTAAAACAGTTTGAAAAAATATGTTATCGTTGAGAAGCAAGTCTGAGATGGGAAAATGGATCCTTAGGGCGAACGGATGAACCTGAAATTATAAATTGAAGAGTGAAACTAATAGTTGAAGACAACCTGATTTAGGTGAATTCGTTGAAGTTGTTTCTTTCATGTGAACTGTGGTTTGGACATTAGTGGATGGGGAAAGAGCCAATTCTAAATTGACAAAGAGAACTTGAAATCTAATGTCAAGTCAAATTCACTTGTGCAGTCTTCTTCGGTGAATGTGCTTTTAGGAATGGATGATGTTAAGGAGGGATCAGTACCATTTGTTTTACCTTAAATAGATTCATATCAATTTCATTTTGATAATTAAAATGACCCTCCTACTTTATCATACCCTTCTCTTTATTAACTTCCTTCTCTGCTTCAGCTAAGAATGATTCTTCCTGATCCTCCTCTTCAAAGTCTCCTAAGAGCTCACAATCGAGCAAAAATTTCTGACATCGCTTGAAATCGTATTTGTTTCTGGAAATGTTTATGAGGAAGTATACGGTAATTGATGTACCTGAATGGATTACAGATGGTTCTAGCGACATTCCACAGTGTGTAACAGTGAGTATGCAGACGAATTGAAGATTCTAAGACTGTTACTAACTTTTCTGCCGATTTTCGACGAGATTCGGCATTGCAGAATAGTTCGTATCTGGGATAAATAGAAAAGAAAGGAAAATGAAGAAGATGAAGGGAGACATTCACTTTTGACACCAACGAGCAGAGTCCAATCCCTTCTGTCTCCATAGACACACATATGGTTCACATGAACAATCTTCAAATCGAGTGGAACAATCATCACATGGAGTACGACCAGAGAATGCACAATGACGATGATAAACAGAGAAATCCTTAACAAGGAATTAATCACCAAATCCTATCTCATCCCGTACCTTCTCGCACCATTCGTCTTCTGGAAAGTCAAATCGATCACAAATATCATCGAATCCTTGACAGAATGGAGCAAGTTGTAGAGGAGGACGACCGCCTAGAGTACACTATCCCCATCAATCAATAGATAGACTACACCACCTGCACATGCAAGAGCGAATGCATCTACGTTCCCTATGCAGAAACGATCACGCATAAGAGGAGTTCTGAAGATATCAAGAATATAAGTTTATGTTAAAACGATTGTGTAACCTCGGATAGCAGATTCGGGTGAGTGTTTCAGGAAATTCGTTAGGAATGACGAGGACATCATCAGAATAATCCTTGTCACCCTTGTTTTCCGATGACACTAGTTCAGTGTCATCCACTCCTTCCAGCTCAGTACCCAGAGTCAGCACTCCCTTATCGACCGCAGTGTGACCTATACCAACACCAATCACATGAAATACATTACTGCAGAATCAATCAAGAGGAAGACTGTATAATAGAATACCATCGATGATTCCGAAGGAAGCTTGCCCATTAGATATAGTAGACAAATGGCAAGTAACGATGAGAGTGAGAATACGCATGAGAGAAAGAAGAGAACTGGATAGACAGACTATCAACCCCGTGAGATCTCAATTTGAACATTGCATTGATTGGCGCCCTTACACTGTGATAAACTATGGATATATAGCGGAGCTTTATCTGAATCTGAGTAGTAAAGCTACACAATCAGGTGATACAGATGGGGTTCAGGATGTTAACATGAACACGAAAGTTGCAAGTATACATCTCTCTAGGCTATCCGTAGTGGGGCAGATCGGGCTAAGATCGTGCCTCACTTGCGCTCGCGCCACGAGCGAGGAGGCTGGAGCTCCTCGTAGATCCACAAGTTCGAATAGACCGCCTGCAATAAAGAAACGTCAATTCCGAGATTTCAAGAAGAAACCGATGCAGGATACTGCATATTTGACGCTTTTTTTTACTTACCGAGGCGATGGAAGCAGTCAGGAGAGTGAGAGAGACGGCAAGGTAGGTGTTGAACTTAGCCTGGAGCTCAGCATGAACTTTCTGGTAGCTCTGGCTGGGGATAGGCATCATGTCGTACGTGCAGGGAGGACCGGGGTTGGCGGGAACCTGAATAATATAAAATAACGATAACAAACCGAGAACAAACTAAAAAAAATTGCAACTGACGTCATGGTGGCCACGACGCTTGGCCTGCTGGACGAGCACACGACGAGCAGATTGGAAGAGAGCACGACCAATCATCCTGCAACAATATAGATACAACTAACACCCCGCAAAATCGAAAAGCGAACAATATGAAAATCACAAGAACGCACGTGGACATGGTAATTGCACTATCGTATTTTTGGGTCCCGGAACGAACTTTCAGGAGATCGTTGCGAGAAATAAAATATCGATTTTTGAATTGATAAAGTTACTTAACAAAGCCTACATTCGAGGGTGTTCACACTCGTGTTTCTTCTTTAATTATTGATCAACTTTGCTTCCTAGTTTTCTTCATATTTTAATTAACAGAATCTGGTTCAAATGGAGATGGATGACTCTGCTAATGAACTCTTGAATGTCCATGGCGATGAAAATTCCCAGTTGGAGTTGGGAAACAAAGACAATTCGTGAGTTCTTACAAAAGTTTTGCTATATAATAATAAATAAGTGATATAGGAACTGATTTTCATAATATTACTATGCAATACCAACAAATAAATCAAAACGTGAGAAATTAGAAAAAGAAATGCAAGCGACGAAAAGTGACAAAATGTGTGAGACAAACAGAGAAAACTCTCTCGATTAGGCATTATCTCTCATTGATCGATGTGCTAAACAACGAGAGGGGAGCAATCTACTCGCGCACTACGACTTTATTTATTTATTTTTTACGACCTACATCACATATAACATTGTTTTTCACCCATCTCTCGTGTAATTTTGTTCAAGTCCTTGTCAAAGCTTGTTGATATTGCCTGAAATATAGAGATTCTTTATTTATAAAATTAAATGTTCCGATTTTCATTGATTTCACAGTAACGCGTACCGTAGACGCGTCGCGGCTTGGGCATATGGTAGGTGTACGATAGTTTTTACTACCCTCCCCTTTCTGCACTGCATCACACTTCTAGATTTCATCATTTGTTGGTCTGTAAATGACCTTCGTTAATCTTAGGGCTAGAATAAATGTTATCCCATTAGTTGCGTGTATGACCTATGGAGCGACTACCGTTCTCTTCAGTATGGCGCGAGAGAGGTGGAGTGAGAGAGGGAGAGTAAGAGACTCGCGATATAGCGCGCGCATTCATTCCCACACTGTAGCCTACAGTAAAGCGCCGTTCATATTCTAACGATATTTAGCTATTTATAGCCTCTATATTCTAATTTTTTTTTACACTCAGAGTTTTCGTGACCGATCAAGCTTCATCTGTACAACACTTTTCGCTCGATAACAGTTAGTCAAGTCTCATTATTGTATTATGTTTTTAATTGCCGTGGTATCATGATGCGAATTCGGTAGTCATGATTCAAATATGACACTGTATTACATTGCAGGGGATCATCCAGTCGAGGGTTCAGTCTCGACATCGAATATTCGTTCATCTGAAGACCACAGGTCGAATATCATTGCGGACATCGAGTCTAACTTAGTTCGAGAAACGGTATGTTCAGTATGGTGCCTATCCTATGTACACAAATTCGATATTTTCCACGGGGTTGGCGTACCCATAGGCGTCCCTTTAAATGGAAACACTGCTATTAATAATGCTTTATTCCCTCCTAATGGAAGCGAACGCTAATTCTGGCGAGAATTCGTTTCAAATTCATTTCTTATAATTAAAAAAATACGATGCCTGTTTTGTAATGAATTGTTTCAGCCTCATAGAAGAGGAGTGATAGTGAGGATGAACAAGATGGGAGATGATATGGTAATGGTAGAGAAGGAAGATGGAGGACATCCTGGAATGAATGATGGACATCATGAACAAGAGGTACACTTTTTTTGTCTCCCATCACTCTATTTCAAACAATAAGCTCGGAAAATACGATTTGCGAACACATATTTTCTCCTCTTTAAACGTAATTTCAATTTCTTTTTTGGAAAAAATAGAAAATAGACCAATCTGTTAAGCGCCATTTTTAGATAGAAATGACTAAGTGGAAAAATTGTTTTGTATCCAGCCTATCAAGCTTTATCGACGAGGTTTTGTAAAACGACGGTTTAAATATATAATAGGAAATCCGGATACATACAAATATGAAGTAGATCAAAGGTTGACCTCTCTCCCCTCTCTCTTCCTTCCTTATGTATCGATTGGAGATAGCTCTCCCCCTTCCCTCTCTAGTCTATTCCCTTCTCACAACATCTTTCCGATCTGCAGCTCTTCACATTTTTTTATTTAAAAATCGTCCTAATTTCTATGATTATGCTTATTGTGATAATTTCCGGAGAGTAGTTTATAGGCCAAAAGGTTTCTATCGACGTTTATGTTTTTTGCCTCCTGTTAAGTAATCCATGTCGAAATAGTTGTACTAAAGATATCGATGGCCCATTTAATAAAAGTAGAAAGAGAATGAAATGGTTATTCAGTTACAGATGGGAGATGGAGAAGGAAATTGGCTACTGGATGATCGAATGAAGAGGATGATCATGGATCTACAGAGACATTGGCTCACAGACTATCAACAGAGCAGAGAGAAACTTCTCGTTGAGATGACTGAGAAGGTATGCTTGAGATGAGAGATTACTGTATGAATGAGTAATGAATTGCAGTTGCATCAAGAGTTTCTGTCAGATCAGCAGAAGATCAGAACGGATCTTCTCACTCAATTCAAGGATGAGTTGGATACTACCAGGTGAGGACTGTACGCATCATATCTTATAAAGATAAATCATTTGTAGATCCGAGTTAGAGGCGAAATATCGCGAATCTCTCAAGGTCGAATTGGCCAAGGTATCCTTATTTTTTGATAGATTTTTTTTATAAATTGAGCAAATATGATTATGGGTGTTATTAAGCAACTGGAGAAGCACAAACGTGATCTATCTGCCTGCAAGAAGAAGCAATGGTGTTGGCAGTGCGAATCTGAAGCCATCTATCATTGCTGTTGGAATACCGCTTATTGCAGTGTCGAATGTCAACAGGTATCGTGTCCCTTATAAGTAGAGATGATATATCAATTGATTGAAGGGTCATTGGGCAACTCATCGTAAATTCTGTCGTCGTAAGAAGGCAGGAGGAGGGGCTCCCGGTGCATCAGGAGTACAACCTCAACAGCAATGAATATAATGATCAATCAATGTCTCGTCTTCCCTTCCCTTAACTTACCCGTTGCTTCAATGACCTATTCACAATGACACTACCTCACTTATTCTGCAACTTCATTAATCGCATACTTGTATCCCCACCCCTTTCCACTTCCCTCACTACTGAGTAGTGTCAGTGTACCGTATTATCTTAATTCAATCGATAGATATCGATTATTGTTGTAGCTAAGCTAGAACTTCCTCTGGACAACTTCCCAATCGATCCTCATCATTTTCGAGTTGTAATATTGGTGAACCCAATTTGTTCTCAAACCTATCTGTATTCGAAGCAAAGACCATAATGTTTTTACTTTGCCTTGTTCATCAATTTAACCTATTTGTATTCTCATTTATAAGCTCAAGTCAAACTTTCTCTTTTTTTTCAGTTGTTTTGTGCTTCTTTCGCAGATAAAGAAATAAAAGAAAAATAATATCTGCGATTTTATTACACGTTGTCATCGTGAGTACGGTATTTGGAAGTAGCTGACAAGATGCAAAACAATAGAGACAATATTATATATTATAGTACAGGGAATGATATACGATGAAGGTCTCGACGACTATGGAAACGAAGTAATTCACACAATTGATCCATCCACTAACAGCATTCATGTTCAAGGTATGGTAGAAAGTTCCAAATAACATTCCATTGGCAAGAAGTAGACTGCGCCTATTTAGATGGACGAAACGTATACGATCCTCGAGAAGGAAGCAGTCACATGGAGGATGAACACTATCAAATCATACCAGAGGTATCAATTGATGAAGAGGGGAGAAAATCAATCGTCTGGTTTAGACAATTATAAACTTCCATGATGGTGACGATCATCTAAATGATGATATTCACGACGATATGCACACTATCCATCATGTGAATGAAGAAGGTCATGAAATGATAGGCGAAGAAGTGGAAATGGTTGAGATGGAAGAAGTTATGGATGAGACAGGACTACGAATGCTTGTTAGATCTGATGGAAGTTTAATGGTCAGTTACGTGAAAGGAAGATATTATGGAGATTCAACTATTACAGTATCATCCCGATGATTTTGTATTGGATGACGATGGATCGACAATGACTTGGAGGGTACGGTAATATAAATGAAATAATAAGATGTTGATAGTTACAGATGGTAGATGAGGATGGAAATGCGATTGATGTAGGAGGGATTGCTCCTCTTGAGATGGTTCATAATGATCAACCTGTATCTTTTGATGTATCCGCGTATGAGGTTAGTCATAGTATATCTATAGATAGTGTAAGATGGAATTGAAATGTCTCAATGGAGCAATTATCAGGTGTGTGATTCAATGTCATCTTCCCGAAATGTTCCTTCTCGTTATTCGAAAGGGCGTCAAATGATATACCAGAGAAGAGCATTCCCTCCTTCTAATCAACGACACGCACGACTTGACAAACCAACTTCATCCACAAATCCGTATGTTTTTCATGTAAAAGGTTAATACCAATAGAGCATAATCATGCTAAATTGAACCAGTATGAGGGTATATATACATATATGTTGCAGCCGCCACGCTAGAATATCACGAATAGATGAATCGAGGGGAAAAGTTCAAACGAAGAATGGTACGGTGAATATTGTATTGCAAATCTGTTAAAATTGTATTGTAAATCTGTTAAAATTAAATTTGATAATTCAGGTAGAGGATTAATAACCAAGAATGGGAGTGTTGGATCGTCTACATCATCTTTGATTTCCCCTTCCAATCTTTCTCTTCCTCCTCGCAGAATACCAAGGTAATCGTTGCTATCATTAAGAATATGCTCTCTCTCTTTCTCTCTTTCTCTTTTCTATTTTATTATCAATATTTTCAGAAGGCCAACTTCTAAACTATCGACGCAATCGAATCTAATCGACGCTACTTCCGGACTTGAAACTGCCAATTGTAATTAGTGAGTCATTAAAAGTATTATCGTTATTAAGAGTCGAGAAGCCTATCTCTGGTAAATAGTCTACTCGACAATTAAGACCATGAACAGTGAATATCAAATGCTATGCCCTCTCTAATGTTAAATTGAGAATGTGTCATACTACACTATTGTTTCTCACTCTAATTCTCCCTTTCAGTTGTCATCTCCGTTTCTACATGCCTCGCACAGCTCTTCGTTCCCGTATTTCATATGGTCTCGTTGAGTCTCAATTTGAACTACCCAATGCCTTCTTCGAATGTCCTATTTGTGGAATGGAAAGTGCTTCAGGTAAGAGTATACATTCACTTTGATCGTATAATTGAGATAGAATCCTCATTACTTTGTCCATTTCATCCGTTCAGGACCAAGCAGCTCTCATCGGTGACAATCTCTTTTCTTTCATTTCCCTTTGTTAGGCAAATATTTCTTGTTGTATACATTGATGTTGGACGGATATCAAAGAAGGGTTATGCTATCTACAAAATACACTTATACGAAATTACTACTCAGATAAAGTTGATTTATATGTTCCAATTTTGGTAGATGCGTGTCAATTTAGAGCCTTTTCATGGCTGAATCTATATCTCCAGTTTAATTATAACAAAATGATAGGAATGATTTTACGATTATATATCATAAGAAGAAAAGAAGAGGCTCAAATATGGTAATATTCAGCGATTCAAATGGTTGTGTGAGATTGTGATATTATCAATCATTGGTGAGATGAGTCTTTTTTTCTCGCTTGTTGCATTCTTTTGATTACGATAGGTGTTTAATTATTTCTCTACGCTGTTTTAATGCCGCCCCCCCCCTCCCATTCATTTCCAATGCCATTTGACCAAATGATTCTATTCAGTTTCTCTCAGTATGACATTTATCTTCTCTCTTCTTTATCATTCGTTTCTCTTCATTGTAGATGCGATGTTCCATTTCATTCGTTCTTCATACAACACTTTTCTGTTTTCCCCAACTTCTCACATTGTAGCTCCGATTTCCCTCGAATTATGTCGGAATAAAGGATATGTGGAATTATCTTTTTGGTGAGGTCAGTGTTGAAATGCCTAACTTGGATGGCTTTACATATCTATTGACTATGAATGACTTTATCTCTCTGTGAGGTCTCTCTTTCTCTCTGACGTCATCCCTTCGATCAATAGAGATAAGAAGCGTGAATAGAGTGATAGATGGAAGGGGGGGATGTGAGTATGTAGATGACTAAGTTAGTCGAGTGAGAAAATGCTCGCTTGTCTAGAGTGTTTCCCTAAAGACAAGAGAGCTTCGATTCCCTTCAAGAGTATCTCGGTAGATCCTCCATCCATTTCTCTCCATTGCTCTCATCTCCTTGCAGATGCCATCTACAATGCCAGATAGTAGATTATCAGAGGGAGTATCGATGGATCTTGCCCCCGATAGACCTCGTGCTTCTATTGCATCTACTCTATCATCTACTACTACTAGAGAAGAGAAGAGAGGATTCGTTCGATCAACCAGTCATGCATTGGAGAAACTCAGTCAGTATAATACTATTCTTCACTAAGACTATCGCTTTCTATTATCTGAGATATATTGAAAAGATATATTGAAATCAGTTCATAGATAAAGTCTTCTTTATCATACAGATTAATTACAAATTGTTAACAGGCAATGTAATTCGTAAGCCATCTGCTCGTAAAACTGAGGCAAAAATGGAGAAACAGCGATTGAAAGGTATTGATATTCCGCCCCTTGTATGAATAGTAAAATAAGATATTGATTCATTCACATGTCAGATCAATCAGAATTGGAACCAAGAGTGCAGGAGATGGAGAGCAATATTCGAAGTATGGGAGAAGAATTAGAATCAATGAGAAGAAAACAGGTTATAATTCTAAGAGGGAAATCTCCTGTAAACTTCAGTTTAGAAGGGTTTTAGAGGAGGGTTTGTGATGGGTGTTAATATCAGATGGATGGTCATCATCTCCGTTCTCTTTCCACTTCAAATCTTCGTCCCTCTCCTTCTGAAGCTGCTATGGAAGAAGTTGCTTGTATGAAGGAAGAATTAGCTGCCACTATGCATGAATTGAAAGAGGTAAGAGGAGAATGAGATATCTCGAGATATGAATGGAGAGTGATATATGGAATGATACGGATTACGTTTGCAGCTGAATGATCGACACGTTAGATTGCAACATGCATTCGAGAAGGAAAGAAGAGAGAAAGAAGTAAGAAAAGGGAATAAGAAAGGGGTGTAATTTGAATGTATTTGAGATGTACGAGAGGGAACTTCAACAGAAAAGGAAGCAATTGGAGGAGGGAAGCGTCCCATTCATTGTTAGTTATTTATTCATATTATTCTTATCTATCACAAAAGAAAAAAAAGAAAAATCAGTCATTTTGATTTCTCAGAGCAATGACAGGGTTAGCATCGGTGAAATATCCTCCGTTTCAAAATGAGTAGAAAAAATGCAGCTTCGGTGAAGCAAAGCTTTCCAAATCGAGAGATGTTGTGATACTGAATCTCGATAATAAATATCTGAATAATAATTTTAAACATGAGAGTGAAGAGATTGAATTACGATGAAATAGATGACATAGAGGAGAAACGTAATTATAAAAAGTGCATAGATATTTCCAATTTCCAATGGTTTGTAGCTGTGTGTCTGCTTATCCTCTGTTGCCATCTGATTAAGTCCCGTATATCGACGATATTGAATTCCCTCGAACTGAAAATTTATATTAGCTGAAAAGATATGGGAGGGATGATGTTACTTTGTCAGAATCGTACATAGCCAGAATGACAAACGAAGCTTTCTTATCGAGTTGAGTATTATTCCTTATGTAGAGATTAACAGGAGAGGAATCTCTTGATCCAAGAGTGTGTAACATTGAATCGTCAGTGACGAATGAAGGAAGAGATGCTGATGTGTCGATTCTGAAGGGGAACGGATAAATAGAATATAGGAAGATAAGAGGAGAGTGATGAGATATACCTTTGAATGGGGCAGGGAAAGTTGAGAACTCGTCTTGTATTAGTCTGACTCAAGATGAATAACTTATCATGGAATATGTATTGATCACTTGAGCACAACTGAATGATCACTTGTAAGCGGGTGCATATCCACTCACGAACCAAATTGATAATCTTAGTTGCATTCGATTCCACGATTAGTTGTCTATCAGATGGGGTTGAAGTATCGAATATCACAGGATACTGGAATGAAAGAATACTAATGAATTTCATTATTTGCAAACATCATCGGCTTTGAGTCCAGCAATGTTCTGGAGGATTAGAAAATCTTTCCCCTTTCTAAGATAGTTGAGTACCTCTGGAACTGGACTGAAATAAGATAATAGACGGGAGAGGAGTGGGGGGAGGGGGTAGGGATTCAAACTAACATAAAACGAATGGACGGTCCCATTAGTGCATTCCCTGTGAAGGCTGAGTTGTATAATAATGATACAGCGAAAACAAAAATAAGAGATGTAAGTACGTGAATACCGTGACTCCATCTCCTCGCTACGAGTACTGTAAGATTATGGACGGAATTGTTGGAGTACTGTAGATGAGACTTGCATTTTTGAAAAATGCGGAGAATTATAAAGGAGACGACGAAGAGTCCACAAATGAGAGAATTGAATGGTATGAAGTTGACTAATTGAAGGAAGAATGACTTTGAGGAAGATCCACTCTGGATATACCATTCCAACTAAAATTATTAGAATATAGAAGTTAAGGAAAGAGAATGATCTCTTACCGTGGGGCCAGAATTGTATGCACTTGAACATTTAAATGTTCTACATCGATCAACTGAATGGAATAATGAGGGGGGGGGGGCAGGGAGAGAGGGAGATTCACCTGTAGGAGCATAGTTACTTACTGCTGCTGTGATAGTTCCATTCTGAAGGAGACCAAGAACTCCATCGAAAAAACCAGAAGAATCGGGTGAATATCCTCCAGGAACAACGTGAATGGATTACGGTAGTTATTGGTGATAGGGATACAGTATCATACGATTAGTCTCATGAATAATGAGTGGTCGCCCCAGTTGATTGGCTATGGAAGTCCACATATCCACGTAGATTCCTCTCCATCTTCCAAGATAATTCTTATAGAAGAGAGGAAATCTACAAGTGATGGCAAAATGATTTTGAATAGGGAGATTGCGTACGTTACTGTAGGACCGGAGATGATTATTGGTTCGAGAAAATTCATGAGAATGAAGAGAAGAAGAAGCAGAGAAGTCACTAAGAGACACGAGATGGTGAGAATGAACCTGAATGTTTTGATGAAGAAAGGATAGTTAATTGAATGGACAAACAATTCGTAATAAGGGGAGGGAGAGAGGATCAAACCCTACGAGTGTCTGTCACGGGAATAGAAGTACATTGAGATGATGAAATGGTGGAAGAATCGTAGATTAATACGTGATGATTACCTTAGTAATACTAACCATATGTGAATAGTATTCGATCGATTGGAGAGAGGGAAGTGGTAGAGAAAAGAAACTGACAAAAAAAAGTTTGAGCTGAATGAATAATGAAAGCAATAGGAACACTTCTTCACAGGATAGCGATTCGTCTCCTCGTGTTCCCTATTACAGAGAAGGAGATAAAGAAGTGAGTGGAATGATATGAACTATTCGAATATCTGATGGGATTGTAGAATCGTTATGGTCCGTCGATGCGAATGAATGAATTGGAAAAAGAGAATGAAGAATTACGAAAGAGACATTTGGTGAGATAAATAAAAGGACGAGATGAAGGGGTCGATTCGTATTTAGGAGGATAAACAGAAGATTGATGATATGATGCTGGTTGTGAGAGCTGCACAGAGGATTAAAGATGAAGCAAATGAAGAAGTTAAGAGGTATGAAGAGAGATAAGAAATGGAATGAGAGAGATTCATTGCAGATTCAGAGAAGTTCGAACTGTTGAAGGAGAAGAAGATATGGAGGTAAAAGATGAAATATAATTCGAATCTGTCCTAATCTTTCTCTTTATTCAGATGTGGTGTGAATTGAAGAAAGGACGAGAACCAACTTCAAGGAGGAATGCATTATTGGCATGGGTACAAGAAACGTAAGTGAAGAGAGAAAAGAAGAGAAGTTAAATGAGTATTTATCATTTAGCCTTTCATCTGACTTTCCTTCGATAACAGTAACTAATTTCTCATCATCATGGTACGATGGACGAGCTATCGTTGCATTGATTGCTGTTGCTCGACCTGACATTGTATCCAGAAAGAATGTTGAGGTAAGAAAGGGAAGGGGATCGATGGATGAGATTACCGTATTCTCTATCGTTGCAGGAGACAGCTGATGCAAGAGAACTGGCTGTTACGGTATGCAAGACATTGAGTATCCAATCAATGAACGAATCAATTCTGACGACATTTGGAGTGATTCCTGACTGGAATAAGGTTGAGATAATAATCAAATGATAATGGTGATATCATAATCTCAGGTGATGGCAGTCGTTCTCGATATTTACAAACGACTTTTCTTCACTAAATCTCATACGAGATGCTAAGAATTCACGTGCCCTTTTCATTTGAAATTGATCTCAAAATATTTCACGGTATCTTCAAAGTATTTACTGACTCTGTCAATTTGATTACGTTTATTTTACACATTTAAGTAATGATTCCATTCATGTCTAACATTCCACACGTTGGTGAACTGACTCAATGCATATTAACTCTTACTGTATCATATCGTACTCAAGTACTCACTTATTATTGATTATCTACTGATTAGCCACCAGTTGTATCACAGAAGATGACACTTCCTTGTATACTAATGATCAATCCATAAATACTGTTTTATCTATTCATACTTACAGTCCACAGCACAATCAATACGGAATACAGTACCCATGGAAGACACGATCGATCGATAGATCGAATACGGTAGACAGGGAAAGAATCATTTAGAAGATGGGGGATGTTGTCAATGAGAAAGAGGGAAGATGGGAGAGTGAGAAGATATCCATGAGAATGAAAAATTGAAGAAAGAATATGAGCTTGGATTGAATGAATGAATCACAATGGAGGAAATGGGAGAGAGAAAGGAGTGAAACTACAAGAATCGAAGAGAAATGAGAAGAGGAATGGAGAGGAGAAGAGATGAAGAAACTCCATTGACATCTTCATCCGATTTAGGTCGAGATCCTTCCGAGGCAGCACTGAAAGGAAATAATCTAAATTCAACAGATCAGAGGTAAATATACGAGATAATGTTTTAATTGAATATATTTCGTTTTTCTCCGAAATCAATGGATGTAAATATTATTACTAACCCATTTGGCCAGATGGAATAATTGCAGAAGTCTTCAGAGTGGCAACCACAAATTCGAACAGACGAATTCGTTTTGGATGTCTTTGAACGGCATGATCCATCCTATAATGAACAATGTTACGCCCATCTCTCTTTTTATCATACTCCCATTTTTTGCATCTGTTTGAGATCAAATTTTGTAATATAATGATGTCTAACCTGTAGTGTTCTCGTATGGCAAGTGAAGTGAATGCCAAGTTTAGGATGATCAAGCATTAGACAAGCTGAAAGTGATATCAATGAGTAATTTGATAGGAGAAGGGTTGATAATGGATGGAAAGTCTCTCAATCCACTCAACTCTTTAATCCCTCTTGAGATTGAACCCCTTTTGTGAACTTTTCCCAACTGCTTTCATTCCTCTTCTCAGAAGGGTCTCTATATTGGGTGTTCCATCTCCTTCTCCGTTCATAGCAAATAGACACTTTGGGTAAGAATGAATGTGATATTCCCAAGGAAGGAAAGGGAAAGGGAAATACACTATCCGAATCATATCTACTTCTGCTGAATGAGCTATAGATAGATCTTTCCGGTTGATTAGTTTCCTATACGAGCTTGACTATCATTTCATTATCACGACGAGACGAATCTCTCAATGATCAATCCATTTCATACGAGTTCATTGAGAAAAAGATGAAGTGATCATGAAAGAAGGAGAGAGAGAGAGAGTATGTTATCTAGAATGTTGTGAGAAAGAATTATTCGATGCTTTCGAATGACGGATTTCTTTCACTTTGTCTCTCTTTTTCTCTCTGATTAATGTTCACTAATCACTACGGGTTTCCATGTCTCTTCTTCTATTTGAATGAAGGGATTGAAATTGACACTCAAGTCATTTCTTCCCCCAGTCATCCAATCCCAATCTCCATCTTTGACGGTTTCCTATTTCAGTCATGGGCAATGGAAGGAATAGAAAGCAAATGTAAATGGAAGGAATGTCTTCACCCCCACCCACTTTTCCTATCAAAAAAGTAGCAACATAGAGTGAGAGTTGTGTATGGGTCCTTTTCTGGATGGAGTATTCCAAATACTATAACGACTTCCGTGGTCATAGTAGATGAAAGGAGTGACTGGGACGGAAATGAGAGAGTGAGAGAGGGGGGAGAGGAAGAAGGGGAAGGAGGGGAGAGGTCTCCTTCTCTCTCACTATTTCTACTAGACGTAGATCATTCGAATAAGAAACAAGATGCAAACACATTCGTCATAAACTAGTCGAAATCGACACAGTTTTTGTCCTTGAAATAGTGTGAAATGTTCATTGATACAAAGGAAAGGAAGTGTACAGTTGAACACTCACTCACTACTTACTACCTCGATCATATCATTGTCAAGGACCTTCTCTTTTCATTCAAGATATTGTTATTGGAGATAGAAAGGAATAAGAAATTGGATAGAAATTGAATGAATATGAAGAAGTTCGAATATAAGACGCGTCTCTATTTCCTTCCTGTCAGAATCAGAAGAGGGAGAGAGAGAGAGGGAAGGAAGGAAGGGGTTCACTCACTATACCAGATTCATTTCCAGTATTTTGGTGAATTCAATGCATTCTTTAATTATGTTTGCTAAAGGGAATGAGGATATGACTTCTTTCCCATACTTGGTCTTCTCTTTCCCTGAAGGGAAACACTATGGAGGTGAGAATAATTGAGTACGTGCCCTCTGTGAGAATGGACATATGAAGAGTAGATACGAAGAGTAAACAAAAGACAATAAGAAGAGAGGATGATGTAGTCATCCAAAGTTCATGATGGGAAGGAATCAGATATATACTCTTCATTGAATAATCAGTGAGAAGGTAAGTCCCTGTCTCTCTCTCTCTCCTTCTCTCTTATGCATCGATAGGTCACCTAATTACAGTAAAGATCCCTACTGAACAGTCTCCCTCATCCCTCTTCCTCTTCCCTTCCCTTCTCTCTCTTTTGCCCTGGGGGTCGAGTTTCTGTCTATGCCCTTCGGGATTTAGTCTATCGAGACTGTAATCCCCCTCTATAGAGAGAGGGGACTCGAATGGAACACCAAGAGAGAGAGAGAGAGAGAGAGAGAGAGAGAGAGAGAGAGAGAGAGAGAGGGGGGGGGGGGGAGGGAAGGGAAGGGATAGACAACTTACATCCTCCTTCCATTTCACACGTTCCTCCATCACATTTGACAGTATCTGATTCCTTCGTACACTTGCATCTAATCGCCTGAATAAAGGAGAAATAAGATAGGAGAAGAAAGAGATCCCAATGACTACTGTATCTATAAAGAAAATGACTGTAAGTGCTGCCCAAACACTCAAGTTGAGTAGACTCTCTTTCTCACAGTTAGAATAGACTATGTGAATGAGATTGAATTGAGTCATAGTCAACATGTGGTCCACTGTCTCACTTATAATTTATAGAGGGTTCTCTCTCTCCAAGTGACCTACCCCCTTACCCCCCCCCCCTTCTCTCCCCTCTTCCCCTCCTAACTTCCTTCTATCGAGGAGATTCACTCTCCATGTGTGAACTGACGTGGAAAACAAGAGATCTCCTCTCCCTCTAAATGGGTCTTCTTATCCAAGAATCATTCTCTCTTTTCTCCCATTCTCAGAACTTTTCCTTCTCCTTCTATCCTATCAGAGTGTACAATTCAATTGAACGGATATCCATAGTGCAGAGAGAGAAGAAGAAGAAGAAGAGTTTACACCCGTCAAAGAAACAGAGAGAGAAAAAGAGATAAAGAGAAGAGAAGAAGAAGGAGGATTGTGATTAGCCCACTCAGGGAAAAGATTGAATGAACTCACCTCTGACACAGAAATGAAGGAGATTAACAAGAGAGTGAGAAGAGAAGAAATATCCATCTGAAGAGAAGGAATGAATACGGTATCTAGATAAAGAAAGATAATTAAATGAGAAGTGATTGTACTGATTGAAAGTTGATCGAAGAGTGGTTTGAGAGAAAGAAGTCAATGAACGGGAATTGAGGGAAAAGGGGTGGAGAGAAGGGGGAGGAAAGAGGGGAAGGAGGTTGATGGAGTACCACCCTCCATGACTGAACTGACGGAATTCAGCATCTTACTTCTAAAAAAAGTTGAAGGAAAGGATCAGAAAGAGAAAGAGTCATTGGAATGTCTGGGAGGAGGTAGATAGGGAGGAGATGGAAGAGGAGGAGAAGGAGGAGGGAAGGAGGGAGGGAGGGGAGGAGAGACTCCTCCCACTCTCACACGGATAAGTACCACGCCCTTGTAGAGAAGAGAAGGGTGTGAAGATACCGTTTACTACTACTAGTAGTAGATACTTTTTTCTCCCTGTTAGTCATATTGGAATGGTTGAGAATGAAAGGAAGGAACTATCTACAGTGAGAATAGATGAACATCCATTGTTAGAACATTCAAGGATTATACTCAGAAATAAGACTTTCGTGTTGAGAATTGACACGAGATTAGAAGAATGAAGATGATCAGATGACGTCATCTGAAAGATGACGAAAGGAGAAGAAGATTAGATGAAAAGATATCAAAACATATCTCGTCAGTCCTCTTTTCATTTCTAACACTGAATAGAATGAAATCAATTTCTACGTCAAAGATTCTATGTGAATGATCACTCGATTGAGTTTTAAAATTATTCCATCCTTAACTTTCATTTAAAATATTTGCGAATATAACACGATAAAATTCTTGATGTTGATTCTGCTGATGAATTTAAACGATGAGAAAAATGTGGAGAGAAGGAATTGGAGTTATATGGAGCGGAAAAAAGAAAAAAAAATAAAAAAAAAAAAAAAAAAAAAAAAATTAAAAAAAAACCAAAATTAAAAAAAAAAAAAAAAAACAAAATTACAAAAATAAAAAAAAAAAAAAAAAAAAAAAAAGAAAAAATAAAAAAAAAAAAAAATTCCCCCCTTCACTATTGAGAGGTCTAATGAACTGGATCTAATGATGAATCTCTATCTTATAGTTCTCAAAGACATGTAGAAATAATAAGTTCTCGAATACGTAAATGTTGATGTTCTCCATCTAATCACCTGTTTTTGTATTCTCTGAATACGACTCATTCTGACCTATCATACGAATGCTCAAGAAAAGTACATCGCTATTTAACTACAATTAACTCAAATTCATCGAAAGGAATAGTCAAAGATAGAATTTTTTAACTGTCAATTAGTGTGGTTATCTCTCTTGTTCTATTCATGCAAAATGAGAGACTGTCCAATGGTTCCGGAAGTTGTTTTGTACGCTTGAGATGATCGACTGTTTACATTATATCTGCCTCGAGGAACATTCACAATCAAGAGAATTGTCACAAAGAGATACATGCTTAGATACGAGTCTTAAACTATGATAAAGAATCGTGGTTAACTTAATTTCCAATTTATAAGTCGAACGAGGCAATCATGCCACATATGAAAGTCGCCGATTTAATCCAATGACAGGAAATCTTGTTAATGTTACGCGGAAAAATGAGAATGGAAAAGTAAAAAGAGGTAACTGTAAAGCATTTTTTCTTGAATTAACTAATCTCAATATTTTCAATAATGGGAGATAGATAGTTTAGATGCAATATTTATCTACATTTCACAATCATTCCTCAGTTTCCTTGAAATTAATACTAATACATCTTGCAAGAATAAGAACGACCCTTTGGCACTTCCTCTCGATCGGTGAGAAGAATTCGACCCGATGAAGAATCGTACTGTTCACATTCAAAAGTTCCACTCTAGACGCTTATTGACTTTTGAATGCGACTAACATGATCCTAGAAGAGAATTATGAAATATTTTGATTTATTTCGCTGTCAGTCTTTAGATTGTATGAGTAAGAAATAAAAATCACCCACTCCCCCCTACAAAGAGAACAATATTTTTGATTTCCCATTTGATATTCCGTTCAATATTCCATTATCATTTCCTCAATCCTGCTTTCAGAATTATTTTTCAAATTAAAATGCAGCTGAACATACTTTTTGAAAAATATGTTTCAGTCGCCATGTGCATAATTTTTTTTGGTTGAAAAACTGCTAAAGAAGAAGAGGCACGAATTCTGGCTCAATTATCATTTGCCAGCGGCATGAGCCGTATCTTCATTGCCCTTCTCTCCAGACCTCAAATCAGCGCCTCATAATAATTTTGGCAAAACTGAAAATTCGCAATCTCTCAGTTCAAACAAATATTGGTGACATTGAAAGTTCGGGAATCTTGTAGGATAGTAGTGGCACACCCTCTGGCATCGAAAATTCAGATAACCAGTTTTTCGTATCACTCCTTCTTTAAAGGCGAGTGATAACTACAACAATAAAGCATTTTTGTAACTGTCTAATTTCATCTGAATGAGCGTATCCCCTACTCCCCTTTCTTCCTTTCTCACTCGGACAGTTAGTGGAGAGGCAAAAAATGACACTCCACTCGAATGTCCCCCAGTCTAATAGCTTATCCCATCCCCTCTTGTCCCTTTGTCAAGGATACTATTGTTCGTCTTCCTCACATGCTGCGACTAGCCATAATATAATCATTAATTTATAATGTTTTATTTAGCAATAATAACGGATACTAGAAATGATAAATGATATAAATGGTGGAAATGATATAAATGAAGTATTACGGTATCAGTTCGTATTACCGCAAATACTAATCTTACTGTAATGGAATCAATTATCGAATTTTATTTTCCACGTTTACGCCGTTTTTCATTCAATGATCAAGTTTTTGCCAAATTTTCTTATCTCATTCACTCATCTTCTCCATAATTGTCCTTCCGGGTAGAAATGCTTTCACATTTGACCTTATTGAACTTCTTTTTCCGAAAGAACCTTGACTTTCCTAGGAAGAGGATGCTCGAATCGTTATCCTTATTTCTCCTCAGCCGAGAACCGTACCTAATCTGCTATCCGCTGAGTGTTTACGAGCAATGCCGCTTGTTTGCACCTCTGTATTCCCTTCACTTCTCTTTGATAACAAGGATTCTTCCTTATGACTCTTTATCGTGCCGCTGAAAGATCTCTCGAGACTCATTGGATGCTGAGAGGAAGTAACATATCTGGTGGAATGGTGAGGAGGAGAGGGAGCATTTCCCCTCCTCTCCCTCCTCCCTCCCATTCAACTGTCCATCCCCTCTACTCTCACTCTCTGCACACTCTCTACACGCCGTCCTACATTTCCCCTCCACACGAACCCTTCCCTTTCACCCATTTCACGTTTATTTCAACCTCCTCATATCCATTATTTGAACTCGTTTATGTTTAATATCCATGGCTTGTTCAAATTGAAACAGCTAAAATAATTAGGGCGTCGCCTCTATCCTTCTTCCAACTCACAAGCCCACAATTCAATTTACTTTCCTTTGTCCTAAATTGTCTCATTCTTTCTTCCTACGCTTCTGATTATCCATTCCACTCTCTCATTCTCTTTCCTTTCCTTCTTTCAACACACAATTGCCATTTTGATCCGATTGCATTCCTTTCGTTATTTTATCCTTCAATCATATTCCCCATTCTTTCCTCCCGACTCCTCATTTCCATATTGCCTTTTTCTTCTGCTTTATTCAGTTTCTCTTGGGAGCTTCTCGTTTCTCCCTTCTTCGCTTCTATTTCTAACCACTCCCATTTCAGTTATGATCCTTCGGTTCTGAGTCAATCAACTGTCAGAGTGGATCCATCGTCATTCAACGGTAATACTTCACTCTTTTCTTCCCTTTCTCATTGATGGCCCTCCATATATACAATCATATCGTATTCATTCGACCCACCACGAAATGTCATCCTGAAAATACATTACTACTGACGTCCCTAATTAATACGGATGGTTCTTTCATAGTAGATTTATGGCTCTCAAAGATGTACCCGATGTAGTCCAATAAGGAAACATTGAAAGTAGACCGGAATGAAGATGGAAATTGAGGGAAGAATAATATCCGATTGGTTGAGATCTCTCATAGTTCTTTCATATCCCTTCTGTTAGAAAGTGTGGGAATGGCTGAGAGTGAAAAGACGGAATACTGAATACCCCCTATCTTCTTTCATCCTCTTCTCTCTATTCGATACTCTGTTGTTCCTTCTTCTCTATCGACACTATTCCATCTATCGTCCATTTCTCCTCAATCTATTCATTTATCTACCGTAATCATTTAGATGCTTCGAAGAGGTCAGAAGATGCAGCTTATTTGCTGTCTTATTCTTTTAACAATGGGAGGAATCTACTTCTTAATGCCTCCATCTAATGAGGTATTCATTGTCATAATCCTACTCCATGGAATATTCTCTTTCTAAACTTGTACGTTGTCACATGTCGTTGGTTCTGTAGCGAATCATTTAATTTCTCAACATTTGACTGTCAGTCACAATCGAAAACGTGATAACTGTGAGGGAAAAAGTCAAATGATTATTGGATTCTTATGATTGACAGAACTGGATTAATGGCGATAAGATCAATAGAACAATGTGGGGATTGTGACAAAAATAAATCAACTATCAAGTGAAATATTATTGTTTCAGGTGAACTCAGGGTACCAAAATGTACAAAGAGCTTTGAGGAGAACTTATGATCAGGTGAGAAGAAAGTTAACTGATAACGAAAAGAATGGATGATGTGTGTTAAGGACAAATTAATGATGATCACGGTAATAAAATGAGATGATAAGAGGACGAAAATGATTGATGTAGTGATAAAAGATGATCTCAGGGCAATGGAGTGGAAGAAATTATTAATCATAACGAAGAAGTCGTTGAACCTCATCGTCAAGAACATTCGATTGCCACTGATTATGGACCTGTTACTAAAGATTCACCTATGATATTCATTGGTTAGTCGTTCTTCGCGAATAGATCTACTCTGGGGAGATTCTGTGTAGGGATATCTCTAATACTTCGGACTTCTATAGTATCATTGATTAAAGGAGGAGTTCCTCGTTCTGGGACAACTCTAATGAGAGCAATGTTGGATGCTCATCCTGATGTAAGATGTGGGGAAGAAACAAGAGTCATACCAAGGATACTCGGATTGAGAGCACAATGGAAGAGAAGTGAAAAGGTATCTCATTTATAACCTTTCCCGTTCTGAGTCCATTACAGATGGGAAATGAGTACCATTAAGATGGAAGAGAAATCGTTGATTATCATAATTAGACTAATGATTCTCTGTTCAGGAATGGAATCGATTGATGCAAGCTGGAGTTACTTCGGATGTAATCAATAGAGCCGTCTCTGCTTTCCTTCTCGAAGTCAGTTTATGTATTTCTCATTCTTTGATTTAAAAAAAGTTAATCATGCCGTTATTTTTCATTACTGAATTGGTTTAAAGGTGATCGCTGGTCATGGTAAACCCGCAAAGAGATTGTGTAACAAGGATCCATTCACTATGAAGAGTGCTGGTTATCTCAGTAAGCAATATTCTTATTCATATCACAATTTATCTCCATTCATAATTTAGATATTATTCAGGTGAAATATTTCCCAATGCGAAGTATCTCTTTATGATTCGTGATGGAAGAGCGACTGTTCACTCCATCATAACTAGAGAGGTCAGCAATTATTATCTACCGGACTATCTATTAACAAAGTACTTATCGAAATCTGCCCATCAATCAATTGATGTATTTAGGTGACGATCACTGGTTTTGATCTCACTTCGTATCGTCAATCTCTCGAGAAATGGAATACTGCCATCTCATTTATGAATGATCAATGCGAATCAGTCAAAGACAAATGTCTCAAGGTAATATTGAAAGATACTGTATCATAGTCATTATTCTAAAGACATTTCGAAACCGTGTAAATTGAGGTTAAATACGAAGATCTCGTTCTTCACCCTGAATCAATGATGAGGAAGATTCTTTCTTTCCTTGATATTGAATGGAATCCTTCTGTTCTACATCACGAAGAACATATTGGAAAGGAAATTTCACTATCGAATGTAGAAAGGAGTAGTGATCAAGTGAGATAAGGAGAAAAAAGGGAGAAAGATTAGAACTAGAATACACTATGGTCATGCATGAAATTGCACACAAATGTGATCGTAATGATGAGGGATTGAATGAACAAAAGTTGGGAAGAATCTCGTACAAACTTAATCTTTTATCAGGTGGTTAAACCAGTGAATGTGGATGCACTCACTAAATGGGTTGGTGCCATTCCTCAAGATGTCATCGCTGATATGGCTGAGGTTTGATTATTTGCCTTAAAATTATTGTAATTCAATATATTTAGATAGCTCCGATGCTCGAGAAACTGGGTTACGATCCTAATGCGAATCCTCCCAATTACGGTACGGTGAAGAGTACTGTAGGTGTATAATCGAAATCGATTCCAGGCAAGCCAGATGAAATTGTTGAGAAGAAAACAGATGATATTCATAAAAATGCGAATGAGTGGTATAATAAAGCTGTACAGGTGAGAACAACTCAGCTATTTTCTAAATCTTCAATTGTTCTAAAGAAATGAAAGGGATGTGATGTATTTACAGGTAGTAAACGATGCAAATCGAGTGGAAAGGCCAGATGGAATCATCCCTGCAGCTGAAATGAAGAAGAATCAAGTAGCAAATTGATGGACGATACCACTCTTGACATTCCCTATCTAACTATTCCCTTGCCTTGTCTTCCATTCACTGGTTGTGGTACTCCTTATCATTCTTTCTTATTTCACTTCCCTTTCCTTTCTGATTACGAGTAGATTCACATATGTTAATACTTCGTCCCTGGTTTCCTTCATAGATTGTTCATGTAGTTACTCATTCTACCGTACGGGTAGCTCATCAGTGATATTTGTGCTCTATCAGACGACCTCAATCTACTTACCGTATCCTGCAGATAGTGGTGTCTATATTTGTTACTTCATCAATCAATATATCATATTTATATCTTATCAACATAATATTATTTGACGACTACTAATGATTGTCGATAAATTGTTTGAATGATCTAACGATCAAAACATTTTACATACAAGTGAGATGTACGTGATTCACTGCAAAATAATCGGTATTCAAAATTGATTCCAAAATCGTCACGTATTTTCTCTTCATTTGCCCTCTCCACCATGTCTAAAGGGGTTGGTTTCTATTTCCTCTCTCTTCTCCTTCTATTTCTTCTCTATAGAATGATGCTCCCACCACTGCCGATGATCGATCACAATATGAAGCTAAAGAAGCTATCACCATCCAGAAGGTTTGAAACTCCTCTTATCTAACTGATCTTTGATCTCTGCAGGGAACTTTGATTGGTCCATACGAGATAATGGAAAGAATCGCCCCTGAATCAGGACAGAATACAATCTTTATCGTGAAAGATACGAAGAAGGATTTGATGTGTGCAATGAAAGTAAGCAAAAGATAAAGAAAAGATAGAAGAATGTCATTGTTAGGTGGAGATGAAAGAGCAAAGATCAATGAAATGTTCCATGCTTGAATTGGAATTATGGATTCTGGCTACAATGAAGAAGAAGACGGATGCAAGTCATTTCTGCAAGGTACTCCCCCACTCCCTTCCTCCCCCTCTATCTTTCTATTCTCAGGTTTTCGCCCGAGGTTCATGGGACAAATATGAGTTCATGACCCTCACTCTCTGTGGAAAATCTCTCAGAGTACAGTGAATTCAAAGATCATAGATCATTCTGCGATTCAGAATTTGCTCAAAAATCATCCGAACAAGAAGTTTTCGTTGGGCTGCGCTCTGAGTGTAGCGAGTCAGTGTCTTCGAGCACTGATGCATCTTCATAAAGTAGAGTGAAGAGAAGAAGGGAAGGGAAGGGAAGAGGAATGATTAAGGTTGGATTCATTCATCGAGATGTTCAACCTTCCAATTTCGCTGTCGGAAGAGGATCTCAGAAGGAACTTCGAACGGTTAGAATAAAGAGAAGGAGAAAAGATGGTTAATCAATAACTCAGATCTATATACTCGATTTCTATTACATTCACAAGTTCATTCACACTGACGGAGTTCTCAAGGATGCAAGAGAGAAACCAACCAAGTTCCAAGGAAATTGGAAGTGAGAAAAGACGAAAGATCAAATATTAAACAATTGTGTAGATATGCATCGAAGGGAGCTCATAAGGGAACAGAGATGAGTCGAGCTTGTGATCTCGAATCATGGTTCTATGTACTAATGGAGATTGTCAATGGAAGTCTACCTTGGAGTGATATCAAGGTGATGGATACGGTAGATCTGATGAATACGATATTATATGCAGGATCCTGCAGAGATCTTCGAGAAGAAAAGAGAACTTCGAAGAGAGGAAGCTCAGCAGAACAAGCTATTTGAAGGTGACTGATCTTTGATCCCTATGACTAATTACCTTTCTGACAGGACTTCCGAAGGATTTCAGCAAGTTGTACAAATCGATTCGTGCTCTTGATTACAAAGAGGAGCCGCCCTATGGTATCTTGATTGAGATGAGTGAGAATGATTATGTATTTAGGTGAATTCCTTGATCTTTTGGATGAGGCTAAGAAGCATGCACATGCTAAGGTAACTTATTTACTCTCTGTGGAAATGAAGTGTTTACATTCAGGAATTTCCATATGACTGGGAGGCAAACGATTGGCAGAAGAAATTATGAATAATTAATTAGATTTAAAGAGAAAGAAGCCTCCCCATCCTCTTCTTGCTATTCCACCTTATTAAAGTAACTTTCGATCTCGTTGCGCCTCGGGCGTTGATAAATTATATTAATTTAATTAATATCCGCTTTCTGTGCAACAAAGACGACACATTCACGCATTGTTTTCCACGAACGAAATTACATCAAGAATTACAACGAATGTACATTTATTTCAAACCACCTGTACTACGAATCCGTACATATTGAAATAATACATGTTTTGTACAATTAAATACTAGAATCAGATAGAATAAGGGTGATATCCATTACATTAGTACCCGTGAGACCCGGTTTGAAATGACACTTGCCACCTGAAATACTTTTGAAGATTTCGGATATCCGATCTATCGCACCTTTGAAATCATTCCAGAAGTTGTATGAATTAGCCTGCATGAGTGCTTTCTCAGCCTTTTCTCTCTCTTGAGATGACATATCGATAATATCCCGACTGGAAAGAATAGATCCAGCTGCATCAGTTCCATCTTGTCCATCTGTACCACCAAAAAGAAGGCAGAAGTTGAGATCTGAAAGAGAGAGATGAGTTGGTAAAGGATCAAAGATCAATCTCACCTTTCCATTCATCTCTTCTCTTCGATAGTTCAATCATTGCAGCAAGTGCTGCATGTTGATTTCTTCCTCCTTTTCCACAATTAGGAGGAAGATTCACTGTTGTTTCTCCCCCTTTAACCATTCCATTAATTTAATTACAAATCAATGGACGAACCATAGAGAATGGCCGTTTTCTCTCCATTCTTCAACCTCACTACCGTATTCGCCACTTCCCTTCCGAAGTCTCCTGCATCTCCGACTCTCGTACAAGTCGCGATCTCTCATTCAGAATATAACATGGATAAATTAATAAATGTGCGTACCGTACTCGTGAATCCCCGTGCGTCCAGAAGATTCTTTGCCTCTTTTAATGCGATTGAATTGTTTCCGATAATCACATGCTGTGCACCATTCGATACAACAGATGATGACGTCTCTGCAAATATTCGGTTATCTATCAAACGGAAGGGTCTAAATGAAATCTCGAGTCAATAAAAGGCCTTCCAACCTTCATTCTCATGTTTCACTCACTTTCACTATCGATCGCATGTATAACTTCATTCGGCAGATTCGATCTCACATTTAGTTCATCGATTACGGTAGCAGCGCGGATCGACGACTGATTATACGAGATGATTTTATGTCTCCGAAAACAGAAAACCTGTGGATGTACTGTAGGGCCAGATGCGATGAATTCAAGAGGATCTCCGACGATATCAGAAAGAATTAGAGATATACTCTGCATTGATCTATCTTCACCATCTATAGCTTCTTTCTCACCTTCCTTTCTCCAAATCTCTCCAATAATCCGCCTCCCTTCACTTGAGAAAGTACTCGTCTTACTGCATTTAACTGTTGAATGGAAGCTCCCTTGGAAACCTGGATGCCGATCAATGTTTCCTTTCTACAGTAATCACCTCACCAGTGTATGGATCGTAGACAGTTTATGATCGAGTGTTATTCCTTTCAAGGGTAAGGAAAGAAGAGCCGATCCTCCTCCTCAATTCAATTCTTCAAATGGGCTTGCACTTGTGTACAAAGTAACACAAAATACCCTCCATCTTGATTGTGTTCATAGTGCCACTTCTATAGTTGTCTAGATGTCTACGATTTTTGCGAAATCGGGCGAATTGGAAAAGACTAAATCTACGTGCTTTTTAAGGAAACGTTCCCCTATTGAGAATCTCAATCGAATAATTATATATTAATTAACTCCCAATTGAGAAAGATTTCACCTGAGATCAGTACCAAAAATACAGCGTTCCTTTCTGCACAATCGACCATTCGCAGAACCTTCAATTTCATTTTAATTGTTTCATGACCTTTAATGTCTCTTACAGTACCTCTTTAGTTGCCTCAATCGATCTCATATCGGGTAGATTTGATCTAGCACCTTCGTATACGGTACTCTTCAGTGGATGGGAAGTCTCTTCTATCTTAGGCACGATGGTAATTCCCTTCTTTAGTCTCTTTCCCAATATCTGCAATGATCATTCTGCATCTTCTCCCCCTTCCCTCTCTATTCTCCATTCCCCTTTTTTCCTTCCTCATCTCTTACTTCCTCCGCCCCTTTTGTCATTGCTGCAGCTGCTTTCCCGAATGATATCAAGTAGAGAGGAGTGGATTGGTCGATGTCGATGGAAGTACTAGATCCATTGAAAGAAATGGACGAAGAACTAACGAGAAGACACTGAATATCACATATTATCTCTCTTGATCTCTCAATGATCTTTCAAGGATGTTCCACTATGAATGCACTAGAACGGCAATTTTCTCAGATTGAGAGTAGACGGAGAACATTTCGACCATTGGAAGGTCAATTATAATAGATATGAATTCTCTTAGGATTCCTTTCTCTTCGTCCTTCTATTCTTTATCTACTTACTTTCCTCACACATTCGAATGGATTCACTGCATTGACTGCTGCTGTGAATGCACGAATGACAACTTCCTTCATTGAGGAAGAGACAACTGCAATGAATAAGTAGTCCATTGGAAGAAGAAGAAGTAGATAAAAGGAGGATAAGGGGAATCATTGAGTAAGGACTACGTCTATTCATGAACACAGAGTACAATCTCTCACTACTAATTGAGGAATATAAATTGGAGAAAAAGAGGACTTGATGATTCAATGTGTACTATTAAAGAAATGAGGAGGAACGATTAACCTCATTGAAAACGGCATTTCGAGAGGTGAAAGGGGGAAAAGAGAGATGAAGAGATAGATTGAGATTGAAGAGAGACACAAAAGGGATACAAGAGTATACAGAGAAAAGGCTAATTGATGAGCGATTGAATGGATTGTTGAATGAAGAGAAGAAGAAGAAGAACAGTGCAAAAAGGTGTGAAGAAACAGCGATAGAATAGACTCATTCCATCAAGAGATCCTATCCTATTCACATTCCTACCATTCCATCCATTCCAGACCATTCTAAGCATGATACTCTCATTACTAAGTATCCCATGGATAATGAAGACTCCGATATATCAGATTCGATTACTAAGGAATGATGAAATCAATTACGTGACTAATGTAGAATGGCCTAATTGAGTCATCGATCATAGAAACAATTCGAGACTCGCAATATTTCAACTCGATGAATTTAAGGCAAGTGTGCCATAATGGAATCTGAATGGTGTAACATAAGGAAGTTTTCCTTGAATCGGTCCATTCACTGGGAACAACGGAAGATGAAAAAAAAGAGCAAACTGTGAGCATAAACTGTGTGATGTTGTCAGAAAAAAGGGAAAAGAAAGATAAGGAAAAGTCGTAGTAGAACATCTTTCCTCCTTCCTTCCCATTGTTCCAATGAGACTCGTAATGAACAACATCCGATCAGTCTCTAATCCTTAATCTCATTTCCGGTCGTAGAGTACTGTAGCTGATTGGATCAACTATCTGCCCTTTCCCCTCTCCCTCCTCTTACACTGTATTTAGTGCAGAGAATGAGCTATCCGATGCTCCTAATTAGGCCCTAGTCCTCGAAGTGACCTATTCTATCTAATCTATCGTCGCTTCCGACAGAGCGACCATTCGGATTTATCTACGGTCCTTTGCACGACAAAGTGCACAACTTGTGCAGGATGGACAAAGGAGAAGGGAGAGGAAGTTGGATGGTCATCTCGATGAGAAGTACATTCATTCAAGTACAATGCTGTCTTGTCTCCGCCCATTTCATTCTCATCCTCATATACCTATATATTCTCCCTCTAGTCATTCATTCAACCATCTATTCTATCTTCTCACTCTACAGTATCCCTCTGGATACCGTACTCATTCCATTCTGTCATCATCATCACTTGGTTCTCCTCTCTATTCCCTATCACTATCAATCATTGCAAGGCGCCGAAGAGTCTCTCCCCATTTCATTCTCACTCCGCCCCTTCCATTCATCTCTTTCCATCCTCTCTTCTTATATCTAAACTCTCATTCATTTCCGTTATTCGCTAACTCTCAATCTCATCCTTTTCTTGTACAGAAAAATGCAGATGCTCGATCCAAAAAATGGACAAATTTATAAAGGGATTAGCAGAAACGAGTCTGAGTAGGTAAAAGATCGAGATCGTATCGCTTTCTCTTCACATTCTTCAACACGTTCTTAGATCACTACCGTATTCCACCCCCCCCTCCTATCCATCCTTGAAAGTATAATATTCACTGACATCATTTTAACCATTGGCTTGTCTCGTCCCATTCTTTTCCATTCATTACAATACTCTTCCGTTCCGATGGAACAAAAAGAGGAAGTCTCACTGCCCTTTTATTCTTCTTCTTCTTCTCCATTTCTCGACTATTCTTCACCTCAAGGGCATGTGTTCCATTAGCCAATGAGGGAAGCCCCTCCCCCTCCATCCCTCCCTCCCGCCCTCCCTC
>LS485057.1:456782-468696 GCA_900490705.1 Pristionchus arcanus
CATCCCTCCCTCCCTCCCTCCCTCCCCTACAGTCTTCTTCTCTTTCCATTCAGTCGCTTCTCTCATAAATCGTCGCCATTTCCGGTGGTGACCATTGGATGGATCATGTTGGTTTATCACCCAATCAAGGGGGAGTCCCTCCCCTCATCCACATTCCATCCCCCTCTCCGCCCTCCTTCATTCCACTACTACACTACATCTTTACAAGATACTGTATCATCCCATTCGCTATTTTTGCACCGGAACTTGTGAATGGTTCATTCGATTCAATTTGAATGCATAGTTGTAGTCTCGTGATAGCACTTCTCTTCTCATAAGATGAAGATGGTATGAGTGAATAAGAAGATGTCTCCACCCTCTCCTTACTTTTCCTTCATATAAAGACCCTCTTTCTTCACAGTGGCATAAGAACATTCTATCTCGTATCTCATCCTTTCTTGCATGCATCTCCTTCTCTCTCTCTCTCTCTCTTTCTACCGTGCAATTGAATGGGTGTTCAATCTTCTCTCGTGGTCACTCCATTCTTTCCTTATCCTTTTCAATCGTCTCTTCCATGCTCTTCAATTCTTCATAATCTTATCTCTTCAGATGCAATCATCGTTTCTTCTTCTATGTCTCACAGCATCATTGGATGCCTTCACTGTTCAATCTCTTATTGGTCAATCTCAAGTATCTCATTCTGGTCCGAATATCTCTGGTGCTCCTCGTGGAGATCCATCAGATAGAATTAGATCAAGAAGACGTCGTGCTTATTATTTCTCCAATCAGGTATCCAATTCCTTCCTTCCTTCATTCATCTCATTCTCTTATCTTTCAGTCTCCCTCAATGTTGGTTGAATCTCAATCTCCTGATGAATGGACTAAGAAATGGATCGTCTACGAGCACAATCGATTCCGTCGGATGGTAAGTATCCCCCCCTCCCCCTCCTCCAATTCAATTGATCCCCCCCCCCACGGAATGCAACTTATATCTGGTCATCAATTAGCTTCCTTCTTCGTTTTATGCATGCCGCCTCAATTCTTGGCTCAAATGATCTCTTTTTCTTCCCTCCCTCCTCACATTCATTCCGTAATCGAGACTGAGGGACATTCCGTAATCAATTGAATGACTAAACCGGAAAGGCCCTCGAAAACATTATCAACTTAATCACATTCACCTTAAGTTCATTCAGAAACAATGTGAATGATCGAATGATCCGGAGGAATAATGAGTGAGAATGAAGAGGAATGATCATTCGAGTGACCTTCTTACTCATGCTTCTTGACATACTCACGAATCGAGAGAGAGAGAGAGAGACATTCACTACTGAATAGTAATGAGAATGGGGATAGATCACACTTCCACCCACGCCCTTCCTCCCCCCTCCCCTTCACCCCCTCAGATGGTTCCTTCCTTCATTCTCTCCCTCTTCAGGTTCCTGCATCAGACATGCATATGCTCTATTGGTCAGATGAACTAGCTCGATCTGCTCAGAGACATGCCGATCGATGTGACTTCAGACACAGGTACAGTACTCCACCTCCCCCCCCTCTCTACCGTACTCTTCTATTCCAGTCGAGACCGAGTGAACGTAGGAGAGAACATCTGGGCAGCACCGTATTCCAACTACTCAGATGCAATTTCCATCTGGTTCAATGAAGTGAGAGATGCACTTCCTTTTCTCCTCTTGTAAACTATATAGCCCCATTCTCTCCCTTTCACTTGCTCATTCTATTCTCTTAAGGTGAAAGATCCTCGTTGTGGATGCAATCATGCCTACAAGCACTGTTGTGGCCATTACGTCCAGGTACTTTCCCCTTCCTATCTACTCTCCATCTCTCCAATCCATCATCTTCACCTTTCATATTCTTCTAGGTCGTCTGGGCCAAGACTAATCTGGTCGGTTGTGGCTTCTCTCGATGCAGAGATGTATGGGGAGTACAGGGAAGAGGACATCGCAATGTCTTCGTCTGCCATTACAATCCACAGGGAAATACCGTATTCGTGACGAATGGTGGAGGATTATACTCGGTGAGTGATAGAATAAGATACCAATGGGGAATTAGAATATGGTTTCTATTCTAGGACAAGAACAGATTCACTCGAATGCAGATGAATTATGTGAGTAAAAGAGTGCATAGTGTTGTGTGATACGTCGTGTGATAGTAAACGTGATATCTGAGTAGCAATGAGTAGAGTATTCCAATCCCCCCCCCCCAACACCTTCGTGTTGTCTCTCTCGTTGTGAGTGTCAGTCCAACTGTCTACCGTAGTCCAGGATCTTTTATTGAGTTCTCTACGTCAAGAGTTATGTAGACCAATAGTGGATCTCTCAGATAGACAAACTAGATCACTACTGCACTATTTTCCCTTTTCTTCTCTCTTCTCAATTTCATAATTGCAGGTACCTGCCTTTACATGGGCATCAGGAGAGAAAGGACGTTGTTCTGATTGTCCCGAGGAAGCTCCTGCCTGCTATCAAGGTCTCTGCTACAAGCCATCACCTGATGATCCATTCTGGAGAAGACGAAACTAGATATTCCCTTTCTAGTTCTAAATAGTCTATTTAATTCTCCTTTTGTCCTCAGGACTAATTGTACACTTTCCTCTCTGCTCATACTTCAATCGGTCTCATCGTCCCTTCTATAACTATTTTAGTTAATTATTCCTCATTAGGACCCGCATCGATTCGTGCTTTCCTTCTTTCCATAGACTATTCAACTACACTTTCCGCAGGATATAATATTTCCTTTTCCTACTCCATATATCTAACTCCACCGGAAATGCTCTTTTTATTCATTTATCCATTTAGATTGGTTTCTGATTGTGTTACAACCGCAGCTAGACATTCCTCGATCATCCCTATTTATTTTATAGTTGAATCTTTCGACCCTATTCTCTTATAACATACGGGTTGCAATCGAACACTTCACTCCTTCGTATATCGGGCTCTGAATAAACTGTTTTTGCCTTTCTGAACGTGTGGTGATGAACCATGACCTATGATCATCTATGGTAGTCACTGTACCCTTTACCCTATCGATCAAAGAGGAACATCGTCTATCTCAATTGCTGCCTTGAGCATGATGTGCATACGACACAGCAAGGAATGAGAAAGGAGATAAGGGAGTGGAGATTGAGTCGACCGGAAGTGGGGAGAGAATAGGGATAGTAGAGAGAGGAGAAGGAGGGATCAAGTGTTCTCATCGTGAGCATAGACAACCGAGAGAACGCTCCCAGCACATATCCCCCATCCAACTCGTTTAGAGGGACTTTCTCTTTCATATCCATTCCATTTTAGACTTCCATCAAATATAGACAGTTGAATGAGTCAAGTCAGTTCTTATTTCCTCACGTAAAGAGTGCACCCCAATTCGCAGAGATCGAATAAATGACCTATCCAAGGCCTACCCGGTGTACTATTCCCAGTGCCACCATTTCCGATAACTAACCTCGACCGGAAGAGACTAATCAATCACGAATAGTTAGTCAACAACGGCCTCCTAATCGTGGAATAGACTTCTGTGCAGCAATATTACGAGGTCTTAGTACCTTCAATGTATGTAAACTGTAATTACTACATCAGATATCGGTCATTTCTTTATCCCGAGGGATACTCTCAGTAGGAAATCTAATCGATACAGTCAATAGGGAGGATGGAGGTCCTCTACTGGTTAGCCTTGCGCAGCTGGTATTCGACCACGATGAACGGAGCCCAGAATCCAACGGCGAGGAAGGCGATAGCCTAATAATTAGTGATATTTACATGTTTACGGTTACTGAGACGGTTATTGAACCAGGAATCGAACAACAAACCTTCGAGGCGAATCCCCACTTGTTGTACACGTGGAAGGGGAGACGCTGAATAGGAACATTTTTAAATTGTATATTTTCGAGAAAAAACTTCGAGTCTCATCAGAAGATATATGTAAACTAACAGCAGACGCCCATCCGTCGTGGATGTGGGAAGGAGGAGTCTGGGGAGCCCAGGCAGTCTTGGCGGGGGCGTGATGAGATCCGGCACGGACGGCCACAGCAAGACGAGGAGCGTAACGAGACAACATTCTCACTCTCTGAATCAGTTGAAAATTGAAAGAGAACATATGGTTGAGGTATTTAACTGCACGTAGTTAACAGAGAAAATATGTAAAAGAAGTCATCTATGCAAAGATTTATTCATTTTTGAACAGAACCAAATGGGAGTACAATACGACTTCTAACAAATTTTAACTAAATTATCTATCTCGCATCCTTTTTATATTAAGTGAATATAAAATACATCGGGCATCCCGCAACTAAAAATTCGATCGATAAGACACAGTTCGCATCTTTGAACATACACGTAGCCTAGGAAGGGACATCTTAATTCTCTAATCGCAAATAATTGAAGCGCAGCTGTGTAAATACTAAAGAGGAATGCGTAAAAGAAAAAGTCGAGAAATCAATAATTATAGTGAAACGTGCAAAAATCTAACGAAAAATTTGGGAATGGTAAAACACGCAATACACCACTACAGTATGAGGTGCATGCACAACTAAGGGTGATCGTGAACTAAGTTTTTTATTCAATTTTTAAAAAATATAAAAATAGAGAGTGAGAAGGAGGATGAACATCAGAACGGATCCGAAGATGAGAACACAGATCTTCTTCTGAAAAAAATATGCGTAATTGGATAGTTTCCGAACAACATCATAACACATCATAAGAAAATAGTTAATTTGAATAAATAGAATGATATCCTGCCCAAATTCTGAATGCAAGAATTCCCGGCCATGAAAATTAATATCAAGTTTAAACTAGTTTATCGTTAACAAATATTGGTTTTCAGTTCGACCACCCCCTCCCCCACTACTGCCATTTTTTTTTGTTTATTAATGACTTTCTTGTTTGTTGAAAAAAATAATATAAAGGCTGTATTTTGATAGCTTGGATAAGGTTAGGGAGGGCAGCGGCAATTTTTTAAAGACATTAAATTAATAATCAGTTATGCTCAACCTATGCATTCGATAGTGCCGAATCATAATATAAAAATAAAATTTTGAAAAAATGAGCGAAAACAATAATAATGTTAATTACAAAAATAGCAAAGGAAAATGCTCACCTACCGTACTTTTAAGGAGCCCTCGAGTTTGCGCTAGGTCACATTTATTATCTCGCATTATCTAATTTATATAAAATTAAATTTACATACATATATTTCAAAATTTTCATGTTTGTGAATGTATTCGGACACCGACTACGTAAATCCGATTGATTTGGAAAGCAGCAATATTAGGAAATATGTACTTATGATGCATTTGTTAATCGTGCTTGAAGGTGGATTCAACCCAAGGTATCGGTATCTCCGGCAGAGAATTTTCCCAACATCTACCAATATCTGGGAGGGCTTGGGCTTAAGTGATGATATCAGAGTAGTTTCGTTCGGTGGGAAGGTCTGGTATCAGAAGGAGAGAGCGAAAATCGCGGACGTCGGGGGAACACAGGACAATCAAGCAACGGTTTCGGTACCTCCGGCAGAAAATTATGGCGATAGCTGGCCACTGGGGGGCGGGGGAGGGTATAGACGATGATTTCAGAGCGGTTTGGTAGAGGGGGAAGGTCAAGTATAGCGACGGGAAAGCTAAACCATGAGAAAAACGTGCGCGAGTGCGGATTCACGACAAACAACCAATGATTTCAGTATCTCCGGCAGAGAATTCTGACCACAGCTGCCAACGGGCGGATGCGGGAGGACATATGTGATGATATCAGAGTGGTTTAGTTGAGGGGGAAGGCCAACCTTAGGCAGGGGGTGACGGAAATGGCGGAAAATCGAGCACGCAGATGAATTCACGGCAAAGAACCCAAGGGTTCGGTACCTCCGGCAGAGAAATTCCGGGAAAGGAAGTAACGAGGGGGTGGGGGAGGACCCAGGCTATGCTTTCAGAGTGGTTTCTTAGAGGGGGAAGGCCAATCATATAGCCGGGTGAGCGGAAATATCGGAAAATTGAGTTTACGGGCGAATTTACGACAAAAAATCGAAAGTTGCGGTACCTCCGGCAGAGAAGTTCCGGGAAAGGAAGTAACGAGGAGATGGGGGAGTACCCAGGCGATGGTTTCAGAGTGGTTTCTTAGAGGGGGAAGGCCTGATGTAGGAATGGGACAGCGAAATCCAAAAAAAAATTACGTCAAAATTGGAAAGTGTTCATATTAGCAAAAAATCACGAGAATTAGCACATGATAAGTGGCGTATGTTATAGTTGTCAGCTGCATGAGTTATTTGCTAGCAAGAAAATAATAATAAAGCTAAAATATAATCAATAAATCGATAATTTTAAGTAGAATAATAAATAAAATCAATAATCGATTCGCTCGAAAAAAGTTGCAAGCATACTGTATCGCGTTTCGCATCGGGAACATACGCTGCCCTCCCTAGATAAGGTGTAATAGAAAAGTTTAAACAACAGTTGGTGTAGAAAAACTCCTTCATCGAGGTCACTCGGAAAGCTAATCAACAATTGAAAATGGTGGAATGTTCTCAAAAGGTTGGATGAGGGCGAGATCGAGTGGTATTGAGGAGAAAGCAGATGAAGCACACAATAAGATTAAAAGATAAATTATTGATTGATCAAGAGCCATATTTGAATGGGTTGGGAAAGATAATAACTGCAAGCATGAGAAACGTTTGCTGTGTCGCTGAGGAAATAATCTTAAAAGGAAATAATCTTTTTAAAAGTCGATAAATCTATTATTATCAGACTACACTACAAATCTACAGATTAATCAACTTTCGAAAATATGAATGACATTTTAGAAACTGGATCAAATGGATAGGAATCGATGAGTCTCATCTATTTTGCAAATGGAATATACCCTATCGACTAGGAACACACATGTGAATAGAGGAAACTAAGTGGATTGATTTGTCTACCTGACTAGAGGGGGCAATCAAATTTATTCTCGCTCGCTTTATATAATGGCAGCGTTGGAGGGCGTAGGATAAGCAATATAAATGCAGCAAAATCGAACTAAGATTATCAATGTAAAAGAAGAGCGCCTAAAATACGATGATTCCTTGTCCTTTCTCACATCAGTAAGGGACCAACATAGGTCATTAAAATAAGTGAAAGAATGGCGATGAGAATAGCCACGCAGATTAGGATCATGATCTTCTTCTGAAAAAAATGGACATTTATTGCATAAATATTTTATCTGTTACACCTTTTCATTATTAGTCACACGCCAAAAGTACAACATAGAAACAACACGATATTTACATCTATATATTGCACTCTATGTTAACAAATATATTTTAATAAATAATTCCCTTGGTATCCATTTGCGCATAAAAACTTCATAATCTCCGTTTTAATGAATAATGGATTAAAAATCTGAATACTGTTCGGTAGGAAATTATATCAAACGCAATCAATAACGATAATGGTACAACAATTAGGCTCATAATTACAGTATGAGTCATTGAAATGGCACTATCACGACAGAGAATGTATCACAGGTATCGATAATGTGGTTGAAAGAGAAGAAATCGGGGGAAAAGGCAATGCAACCAAGGAATGGAAGGATAAATTGACGAATGGAAAACGCATCAACCCGGAGGTTCTCTTAGATTAGTAATAAATAAATGATGGACAAACACTATATAAATTCTACAAATAAATAATATCAAGAAGATTGTTATGATGGTCTGGTAAAAACTACAGACGCGTTTTCTACTGGTGACTATCTTGTGAACGTGACGGATACCCAAATGATGATACCGATAATGACGACGATGAGAATGACTGAGCAAGTGATTATGATGCAGATCTTCTTCTGTAATATACACCAATCACCACGACATCCAATATCAATTCACGACATCACGCCACATTACTTACACAACATTCAATAAACACAAGCACGAAACAACCACACACCAGGGAAAACTGAATTATGTGAGGAAAAAAAAATAAGCAGGCATGTGAGCGCTTGTGAGGGGAAGCAGTGAGTGGAGGAGAGTGTGTGTGGGGGATGGGAGGGGTGTTAGACGAGGCTCCATTGCACAAGTCGATCCAATACGAATATGTGCAGTGTGTGATGGATGGACAAAGGTTAGAGGTGCACGGTAACACCGACTGACTACTACAACCACCCATCTACTTCCAATCCCTTTAATTATCACTCTGACTCACCCTTCTAGCCTTGCTCTGATATTGAACTGCTTTCTTAGTATCAGCAACTGCTCGATCAACGAATTCTTTTGCATGCTCCACATTATATTCAATGCGATCGACCATCTCTCCCTGTAATCAATCCATCCCTCCCCCTCCCTTCCCTTCCCTTCTTCCTCACCTGACTCTCAACAAACATTGCCATATCCATGAACATATCGTGTAATTCCCTGATTGAACTCTCCAATTTAATGATATCATTGTGTCTTGCTTCGATATCAGCCAATGTCTGCTTAGCTTGTTGTGTATCAGTGATGATTCCTGTAATCTCCTCTCATCATAATAATCATTATCTCCCATTACTCACCCTGAGTGAACACGCCTGGATTTCCACTTTCAATCATTTCTTCGAGATCTTCGTCTCCCACTTGCTTTCCAGCTGCAATACAACACTCTTATCCATCACTCCCTCCCTTCTCTCCACTGACCAATATCTAGTTGTCGTTGGATTCTTCCCTTACATCTCTCTCTATAATCCGTCTGTGTCTTGTTATAATCAGTCATCACCTGAATATCTCACCATCATTCCCATTTCATTCCCTTCCCTTGTCATACCTCGACAAATCTTCTGGATAGAGTAGAATGTTGTGTCTTTCTAATTCTAAGATCAGCATTGGCTGCTCCTCCAGCGGCTTCATCGTGTTCAATTGCATTCTCGATCAATTTCAGTTTGCTTCGTACCTTTAATCAATCTATTCTCTCCCTCATTTTCCCATTCCTAATTTTACCTTATTAGCGGTTCTCTTAATACTTGCCATCAATTCATCCAGTTCCTCCTTCGTTTCTGAAATATTAGGTTGGTGCATAAGTTTCCGAGGTTTACTTTTGCTTCAGTATCGCCTTATCAGACCCGCCTGCCCCAAAATCTTTCATGGCAAATTTTAGGAGGATAGTTGGTCACCACAATCGTGATATTGAATTGGATCTAAGTTGCTTAGTATGCGAGACAAAAAATTTGTGTTAGAGAGCATGCCGCGAATTGCAATTATTGTGACTTTTTAAGGTTTGGAATATCAAATGTTCCTATGTATACTAGTTATCCCCTAGCTTTACCCGACAAAGCAACAATAGCCGACGGGTGCCTGACTCGGATGAGCACCGTTTTCAAAGTGCCTAAGAAACATGGGGTTACATGAAGTATCAAAAACGCCGACCAAATTTAGTAGTGTACGTTCAAAAATTTATTTCTCCAAAAATAGAAACTCTTTCTCCGTTTCAATAAAAAGGTATACTAATCAGCATGAGAGCTTGCATATCCCTTATTAAGAGATTTATTGCACCATCGGTGGGAAAATAAATCTATAAATACTGATTTCGATCAGATTCTGAGAGCCATAACAATTGGAAAGTTTCGAATGCAAACTTGCCCGAACGTCACTAATCCATCTTTCGATTTTTATTTTAATCCGTACTGATGATGCTTTAAATTAGAGACTTAATTTTGGCATTAGCTTTGTCCTTTGAAAAGTTATACATTTTTCAAAACTATGCACTTTTATCGACTCCGCACACGTCGATTATTCATAGTACCTTTCTACGCAGTGATATTCATGTGTTCTCATGCGCGTCAGATAGTGCATCCACGTCCCCATATACTACAGAAAAGCATGAGTTGATTGATCAAATACGACGGAAGTGAGATGTCAAATAGTTGACCTTAGAAAAACCTCGGAAACTTTTGCACCAACCCGATACATAATCTCATATTATATTCACTATATTCATGCTATAATGAAATGATCATCTTAATAATTTCTTCTTCATTTTTCATGCTTCTCGGGACATGGATGAGTATCCATCATAACTCTTGCCTCTTCTAACTAATACCCTCCTTCCCTCCATCCCCATCTCTCTACAAATGACTAGAAAAGTCTCAAGACATGAGAAGGGAGAAGAATCTTTAACGTCGTTCTACATACTTCTTTCCTCTTTCGTCTAATATATCATCCAGAGTACACACATCCATTTAATGTCATTCAAATGGACAGCAATCAATAGACTGAAAGATAGTATCCCTTCTATTTCCAACTCATCCCCTTTTATCTCATATTTCCTCTCACAATCAATGAGAGTTTCGATTACTTCAGTTCCCACAAAGGAATGATCATACCGAATGTTTTACCTTTCAAATGGTAATAATGAACATACTTGGATCATTGACTGGATTGGAGAGGATGGCCGAATGCTTCTTTTTTACTTCTTCTACATTATTAGCTATCAGATCGACACTCCCTCGGATTTCTTCGACCTAAAATAAATTAATTTTAGTTAGATCTTTACTTTTTCTCGTTCCATATTCCATATTTACCCATTTTGTCAGTTTCATTCATGATGTTTATCGTCATAGAGGAATCGCCTTGATTACATCACAACAAAAGAAGTCTTTCCTCTCTATCTCACTGCCTATCCATCCGAATGAAGAGATGAGCTCCATCCCAAACAAGAATTCCATGCATGGTTGAATCTCCTCGATGCCTCATAACCCCCTCCCCCTCCCATTTCTTCCCCTCATGAATTACATAATGCAATCCTTTCGCGGTAACTGACCGAAACAATTCCGAAACCCCGGAAAAGTTCCACCCCCTCCCATCCTCTCCGTTGAAACATTGATGTGGAAAGGAGGAATCCGTGAATACAGAATGCTCACAATCTAATTCAATGACACCCACAATATTCCGATCGATGCCAGTCTTTATTCACTGAGAATAAGCTGTATAAAGAATCAAAGCCTAGTCTCCGATTCAATTCCGAATCGTCTTGACAAAAATCATGAATAATGCAGAGATTGGACAATTAATGCAGTCCTTACTCTTCTCTTTCCTCTTTTCACTTCTCTCAGCAAAAAGAGAGGCTGAATAGGATAAGACAATGAAAGCATTTCCATAACCCCCTCCCCTCCTTTTCCTCTCTTCTCTTTGCTTCACTTGTTATACCTTCATTACCTCTTCTTTTACTTCTAGACAACTCTGTCTCTCTCTTTCTCTCAGAGGAGTAATAACTTGCTCCCATCTTCCTTTCTTTCTCTTTCCCTACAGAATCCATCCGGTAGTAAAAACATAGCGTGAAGGAGAAGGAAGACCGAATAAAGAAGGGGGGAAAGGAGTAAAAGGAAGAGAGCATCTCCTATTTCTCTCTCCCATTCCATCCCATCTCTTCCAGTAAAGAGAGATCTCACATTCATTCTATCACCAACCACCATCATCATCATCATCTACTTATTCTCGTCCTCTTCTTTCATCCATTATACCCCCCCCCCCTCTCCCTCCTTACTCTTCACCATTCTAACCTCGATCCCTACGTTGATTGCATTCACATTATCTACCAATAATATGCACTAACAATAAACCGAATAAAATTTGAAATGATAACGACTCCGTCAGATGAAGACAATGTAATATAATTGAATAAGATCCGATATCTCAGACATAATTTGAATTCTCCTTCCAACTTCTCCCACTTAAAGTCTTCCTCATGTGAATCCCTTCGTGAAAATCCGTCCTATTCATTCCCATCTGAGCCACGATTTCGAATGAAAGTGAAGAGAGAAGAAAGCATAGAGTGGATTGAAGTAAAGTGAGAAGGAAGAAATCTAAGAATAAGGAGACGGAGAGACCAAGAAGGAATGGAATAAGCTAAATTACTCCTTTCCCCTTCCGTGCTTCCCCCCCCCTCCCTCCCTCCCTCCCTCCTCCCTTCCCTCTCTCTGACCTGCTCGAAGAATTC
>LS485057.1:475426-519004 GCA_900490705.1 Pristionchus arcanus
CCCCACCCTCCACCTCATGATGATGATGATTACAGTGAAGTATTCGAGAGTATCATCGATATGGTTGATAGAGAAGCAGAATTGGCACCAGCTCTCGATGGATTCAATTTCACTCATTCAGTCTCTGGAGGTAAGAATGGCCCCAATGGAATCGATTCCATTTTCATTTTCTTTCAGGAACGGGCTCTGGATTGGGATCGAGATTGCTCGAGAAATTGCGAGATAGGTTGGTTTTATTAATTCCATACAACCTTCCTATAGTCCATTAAAAAGAGGAATTCGATCACAATTTGTTCAGTATGATAATACAAAATATTTGAGATATCCTAAGGCGATCATTCAATCTTATTCCGTGTTCTCTGATCAAGATGCACCCGATGTTGTTGTACAACCATACAATTCAATTCTCACTCTACAAAGACTTATGGTAAGTCACTTATTGTCTGTCACATAATATTTGAGATATTTGTCATGTTTACAGACTGAAAAGAAAATTTCAGGAGTGCACAAACTCAGTGGTAGTATTGGATAATACAGCTCTTAATCGAGTGGTTGCCGATAGACTTGGTCTACCGCAAGCATCATTTGAACACGTGAACAAATTGGTCAGTTGGGGGAGAGGATACATTGTATGAACAGTCTCTTCGATGAATGGAATTATATATGTGATATATCAGGTGGCTCGTATCATGTCTGCCACCACAGCGACCATTCGATTCCCCTCTGCCCTATACACTCGACTACAACATCTCGTATGCATGCTCGTCCCTTTCCCTCCACTTAGATTCATCCAAACTGGTTAGTTGAGAGGAAGAGGGGGGGGATGATACTGACCTCTTCCATCTCAGCCTTCTCTCCTATCGCTGATCCAAAGAGGGAATTCGTATCGAAGACAACAGTGAAGGATATTATGAGGACTATTATGCAACCGAGTAGTATGATGGTTAGTGGAAGGGAAGAGAGGGATAGACAGAGTAGCCATGTGATATTTGAATTAAGAGATTGAAGATACCGTATAAAGGAGTATTGATTGAGGTGTCGACTCGTTCCTCTCGCTCTGGATCGGATAAGTCGTGTCTACTGCAGGCAGTGGCCATGCTACAAGGAGAATTCGATGATAGAGACATTCCTGCCGCTTATGAATTCGTTAGTCCAATACAATCATTATAATGAACCATTTCTTTCAGTTACACATTATCATAAATTGTGGTAATCTTCATCTCTAATGTACAGGTTCACGAACGTCGTTTAATCAAGCAGCCTCCATGGGCGATGGCCTCTCCTCTTCATATCCACAAGGCTCCACTTTCTCCATTCATCAAGCCAACCTACAAGGTTTGTTCCTCTCTCGCATTTTGGAATAGGACGGTGATAATGGGGATTCAGTAATTCCGTCGTTGTGTAGTAGTATAGATGTAGTGAATGAGGAAGGGGAAATGAATAGGCAATTAAAGAAAGTGTACCACGAATATCTAGCTAACTCAGTTCTCGATGTGAGGTGGTGGGTCGCTGTTACCCGATAACACTTTCGAAACTCCCATGTTTTAATTTTTCGTTTGAACTGAGTTATGATCACATGGCTGCGTGCCAAGTGACCCTGAAAAGCAGGCAACGAGCGAGAGAGCGTGTGAAATGAGGAGAGCGCCCCTCTCATTCCTCACTTTGCATAGTCACCCGCGCGGTTCGTGGAACGCCTTCTTTAAGTATGTGGATGGATATAGGGGAAGGAATAAGGAGAGAGGGATTGGATAGTGTACAATGAGCAGATTATCGGCCATAGTGAACGACTCCATTGAAAAAGAGAGGAGGGGGTATCAGTGATACCGTATCACGTGTCATATAATTCTTCGTTTCAGGTATCTGGAATGCTAATGGCTAATCACACGAATGTTGCTTCTCTCTTTGCTGATACTCTGGCCAAATATGAGAAGTTCAGAAGCAAGAGAGCATTCCTAGATAGGTACGAACTATATTTCATGAATACTCAGGATGAATTCATAACATGTATTTGAACGTATTCTATTGTAATGGACTCAATTCAGATTCGAGCGTGAGGAAGGTTTCTCTGTTGATTTAATGCAAGAAGCAGCGGACAAGACGAAAGATCTACTTGATCTATACAAAGAAATTAATTCTGAAGGATTCTTCGGAAGAGTTTGATCTTCTCTTGTTTCAATGGAATGATCTACCCTTTGGGTTGACTGATTCATACTACAACCAGTCTGATGGATTTCCTATCCCGTCTTCCTTTTAGTACAGTCATCTCTGATCCTTCATCATCTCTGATTCTTTAGCTGGCCTTCCCTTGTAATTATCCCCCCCCCCTCCACCCTCCACCCTTCACAAGGATCGTCTCCTTTCTCTGTATTCACTATTGAGCTAATCCAACCATTCCAAACGTATATTTATTGCTCATTTATGTGCATATCATTCGATTATAATTGTTTCTCACTCTTTCTCGCATTAACCTTATCATTTCTGATTTAACGGATACTAACGGTTTTGTTACTATTTATTGATCTTTTCCTGCGTTGTAACAATGATCTCTTGCTTATAAGCTTAAAATACATCACGTTCTTCATTATGTGATGATCATTCTTTTAACCTTTCAACACCTTTCAATGGGAATTTAAGAGAAGAAAGTTTTATTTCGATACACATACAATTCGTTCTTTCTCCTCTCACAATCTCTTCGTCCAATCAGAACTGTATGGTCATTCTCATGTATGATGTAGTAACGAATCCAGTTATCTGCATTAGAATATATTTGAGAAAGTAAAAAAATATATGCGTATACTGCAATGACAATTCAGCTGGTAAATTCATGGAAATAGAGGATGTTTGACGTGGAATAGGAGTTGTCACTGCTCGGAACAATTTTTGCCACCAGTCACGCATCTATGCTTCTATAGATATTTGGAGAAAAAACGATGCGAAAGAGAGGTCAAACACATCTGCGCAGGCATGAAATAATCAGACGCTGGAAAAGGTTCTTTCTTTAGGTAATCTTAACTGCTCAGAAAAATATCTTGAAAAAATGCAAAATGCTCAGGATAGGCGAAATTTCGACGATAGATCAAGCGTTCTCCCTACTTTTTTGCCCCCGGGGGGGGGGGGATTGGAGGAATAGTGCCAAATTTTTGGGACAGTAGCAGGAACTGAAATAGAATCATCGAGCCCGGAAAAATCCCTAGCATTTGAGGTGTTAGTTGAAAAATCTTCATAGCTCAGCCAAGGCAATTTTTTTCCATAAATGATTCCGGAGATTTGAAAAAAATGCAAAAAAAGAGCTCAGGAACTGAAGTGGAATCATCGAGCCCGGAAAAAGCCCTAGCATTTGAGGTGTCAGTTGAAAAATCTTCATAGCTCAGAAAATGCATTTTTTGCCCGAGACATCTGCACGGGAACGGAACCGAACCAGCGGAGTAATGATCTCTAACCAGAGACCTTGCCACTACGCCACACGTGCAAGTGGTTAGAAGTGTTGTAGAGTGATCCATAACATAACACTCCGCTGATCATCTCGCGATGTTTTCTAGGTTATGATGTAACACAACCTTTAAATGGCAGTTTTCGAGTACGTTTTGTGATCATACAAGAATGAAGGAAAGCCTGTTTTGCCTGCTTGTCGAGTGATAGAAACCCCTTGTTAAGTTCGTTCTTTCACTTCATTACTGGAATTTCTTTTTTTCAACAGATTCAATTGGAATGTAATCTCTTTCTCCCTTGAGGGATCAATCCTATCCTCTTACTCTATTCCTTCTATTTCAATCTCTTCATAATCCCACACTCTTTTTGCCCCCATCGGTATAGTAGATTGACTAAGGGAGATCGGTTATTCTTTGTTCTGCATCAGATCTAGTAAGAGTATCGATAAAATATCGAGTATCGGACTAGTTAAGCCCTCTCTTCCCTTGCTCCTCCTCCTCTCTTCGCCCTATGGGGAAGATCACTTAAAGAGGGAGAGTCATGACGTGGTCTACTAGATCTCCATTTCTATTTGTTACTCTTTCCTCTGAGAGTTAATCATCCGATTCTTTATTTCCTCCTTTCACTTTCACTCAAAACATTCGTTAATTCGTCGTCCCTTCTTGTATATTAACTGCCCGATTCAATCTTCCTTCTCAATCCCTTCTCTTCCATCAGACAACTCTTTTTGCCTTTCTATCATCTTCTAATCATCTACACTGTGACCACTATTAATCATGATATTACACTAAGTTCATTGCTCCAACCCCCCCCCCCTCTCTCTCTCCCCATCCTCCCTTTCCTTCATTGCATGGATCTATCGTTTTCGTTCAGTTTAATGAGTCTGTTTGTATTCCATTCTTTTCAGATTCTACATGACGATTCTCCCAACTCCGTTTTTATTACTGGTAATCATTATTGTTTTGTAATCATCTTCATTTCCAAACAAGGAATGTTAAATGGCAGTTGTCATGCCATAGATTCTTCTCGTTCAATCATATTTGGAACCCGTTCGAACTAGAGAGAGAAGTGTGACCTCGAGAGTACTCGTGTTCAATGTATTTCCATGGAAGAGAGGAGAGGAGAAAAGAGTCTATCTATAGATTGATCATTAGATACTTTGTTAGATTACTGTGGTTTCTTGTCAGAAGAGCATGTGGTAGGGCGGGATGAGGGGAAGGGGTGACGATGGTGACTTTATCATCAATGAGACGTTTCGCGCCAACGGCGCATCATCAGTCAGGAATAGCACACCTCAAACTTGGGTAATAAAACCACAGTAATCGTCACCAGAATAACCGATTACCATCTATCATTACTTAGATGATTACACGAATATTCATTCAGACAATCTTCTTCTCTCTTGCATCATCACAAGGAATCACTGAAGTGAATCCACTGTTACAGCAAGATCAATCATTGGTGAGAGGGAGAAATATTTGTTATTTTATCTATATTACTATAAATGAAGAGTGCCATTTGGAATGAGACTGCACACTTCATTTCGTGTTGTTTCTTTCTCAAACGAGAATGAAAGTGGAAGACATTCACTGAACTATTCCACTCATTAGATCGACACAAACTATAGAATGGGCACAGTTATAAGTAGAAAAGGAGTGAGAACCTTGAGAGACATACAGGGTCTAATCGGTTCGTGCCATTGTTTATTGTAAGGGAAAGTTGTGAAACTGATGAATGATTAATATTGACGATATTTAGTCTGGACCAGGAGTGAGACTTCGCTTCTCTCCCATTGGTCTATCATACATCTCGAAGACAATTTCTGATGCTATTCTCAAAGAAATTGTATCCACTTCATTCCCGTTCAAAACGAAGACTGTCCAGGTAATTCAATGACTTATTCGAACAAATTGACTAGAGGAATTAAGATGTCTCGATCATCAGTTCAAGTCTCTTCACTTTCCCTAATGTATGTATCCCTCTCAACACTCCATCCTGTCATTGTCTCTCTTCCTCCCAATACTCTCAAAGCTATCGTTCCTGGAGTTTCCATGACGTATGTTCCATTCTTCAATTACACAACATTCGATGCGAAGTTTACAAGATGAATGTATGATCTATGTAAAACCTCTTTCCCTTTAAGTCTCCTTGGATCATCATCTGGTCGTCTATCCGATGGAATATTCTCTACTCCTCTTCTTCTAAATGCAACTGATGTTCAATTAGCAGTGCAGATCACAATCAATTCAGATTCCATCGGAAATCCCATTTTGAAGGTTTGGCCATTCATTCATTAAGAGTATTTCATTATTGCATCGTTCGTTTCAGGTTAAATCATGTGATATTCCCAATGGATTTCCCATGGTCGTATCTTACAATCGAACACTTGGAATGAATTCAAGGAAAGAATTGGTGGTAAGTATTAAAGTAATAATTATCTAGTCTACCCTAGTGAAGAGACTTGAGGAAGTGAACCGTCTCTTTCCTTTCAGTCATCTTCATCCCACGATGCAGTCTCGATATTCCGTGATGTCGTCTGCCCTCGTATACAATATCTTATCGAGAATAGAATCAATGACAGATTCGCTCTTCTTCCTCCCAAGTAAGAATCATAATGCTAAATGGATGAAATAATCTTTCCCTATTTAGAATGTCTCTGGCCGATAACTCTAATGCAGATCTGATCAAACTGATCAATGATGCTGAGAGACTTAGACAGAGGTAATCCATAACTGATTATATGAAAATGAAGATAGTTTTATAGAAGAATCAGTGGAGTGAGAGAAGAAACAAAAAGAGGAAAGAGACAAGCAAATAAATCAGCTGGATTACTCAAACATTTCGATTTGGTGAGATTTATTCCATGTTTGGATTGATCTTTGATCTCATTAAGACTCGTGCTGATAATCTCTTCCTTGATTATGCAATGACTCAACCTCCAATTGCTAATCAATATGGACTCGATATCTACTCATCCGGTAGGTCAAGGGAAGAAAAATGTGAATGGGTGATGTATTGAGGTGAGATCTCAACACTTGGAGGGAAGACTCCTTTTGGATCAAGAGCTCTCCCTCTATTTCCCACGAACAATCACACAACAATGATGCAGGTTCCTCTTTCTATCCAAGTCTAAATTGATCTTTAATCTCACCAGATTGCTCTCTCTGACTTCGTCCCTAATTCTCTAATGTATCACGGACACAAGTCAGTTTCCCTTCTCTCCTTTCTTATTTAATTATCTTCTTAATCAGAACGGGTCTCTTCAATACTCGAGTTGATCCATCCACTCCTCATTTTGGACCAATGATGAGATCAACGTGTGATCTATCCACTGGTTCACTATTCTGCATTGGAGATATCTTCCCCACACTTCGATCTGCTCTTCCCAATCGGTTTGATCCCTCTCTCTCTTCTCTCTTCCACTCCATCCCTTTCTCAATCCGATGATCTTTGATCTTTCTAGTGGTATTGCATTCATCTTCTCAACAATTCAAGCTCCAGCTCTCATTGTTCGACCGGAATCTGCTGGTAAGAATGAGATAACATTGAATATGAGACATAAAACATAATGACGCTTTCATAGAGTACAAGTTTGATCCTAATCAATAGTATAAATCTTGAGGTGGAATATTCTTTCAATTAACTGGAATGATGGAAGTGAGAGCCATTGAAGCGAATAGACAAGAAGTTATCGCTGGAAAAATGACACTCGATATTTCAGGTATAAGCCATTCATTAAATAATGATGAAGTAATTAAAATTGACATTTTATTGTAGGATCGATGAAGATGAGAATGACAAGCAAAGTTGTGAAGGGAAAAATTACTCTCGATCAAATTCTAATGGTTTCCCTCTTTCCTTTGTATTCCGTTGATCTTTGATCTTTTAAGAAGACTCTCACTCCTGAAATTCTTTCTCAAGAAGAATTGGATGATGCGGGTTTTCTGTCACATGAAATTGTCCAAAGAATGGTATCATCCCTTTCGAATATTGCTTCGAATTCATCTCTTTTTCTTCTTCTTCTTCTTCCCTTCTTTCTCTTCTAAATTCTCATCCTCATCTCAGGTAAATGATATTCTCCGTGATGGAATTCCCATTCCCGTTCATCCTCTCTTCAAACTTCGTTCACCTAAAGTAAGATCCTTCTAATAATTTCAAATCAATCGATAATCTTCATTCAGTTGACTCTTCATGATCGATCCTTCGAGATTTCCACTGATTTCGTTCTCAATTCCAAACTGATTCGTCAATTGACCTCTCAAGATCTTAATGAAGTCATAAAGAGAGCTGTTGCTAGTCAACGAGTACTATAGATAGATGATAGATGGTAGAATATTGTAGAATATTCCTAGTGAACTATGTCTGTAGCCTAGTCACATCATTGTCCTGTCTTTCCCTCACGGGTTCATTTGTTTTTCATTGTGTGTATGTACATAGATAGTCTGATCTCGACAATTTATTGAATAATATTGATGGATAATAAACATTCTTCATTAGATCAAAGAAACCGAAAATTTGTGAAATAAAGTAAGGAAAGAGAGCAAAGTGAAATCTGAATGATGGAAAAAATGAACAGAGAAGTATGCTTATCTTACTTACCTTTAAAAGAAAATCTGAGCTGAGAACCAATCCAAAAAGACGAAGATTGTGATGAGAAGATGATTGAAGATGTGAAGTATATGTGATGCACACAAAATATGTCTAGAAGGAAAGACACTCAAATGAAATGGAAAGTTCCAAGATCACCTGATCATTCATCATTTTATTCTCTGTGCAAAGAAGAGAAACGAGATGGTGAATGAATCTTCTCGATGCAATTCTTCAATAGAAATTATAGAAAGAGAAATGAAAGCAAAAAAAACTAACTGTAATCGATGAATGGATGAAAAGGAAAGAATAATACGAGTAAGAGGAATAAAGATTGGAAGAAATAGATCACGGGAGATCAGGAGAATAAGATGGACTGAAATATCGATTAAAGAAGGAGTCCCAGGCGACTTCTAAAAAATTAGGAATGAGAGCTCTCCTCATTCCGCATGCTCTCTAGCTCGTTGCCGGGTCTTCAGGGTCAATTGGTACGCAGCCAAATTCTCATTTCTCATTTCAAACGAAAAATGGTGACTAGGGAGTTTGGAAAGTATGGTCGGGTAAAAGTGACCCACCATCCCACATTGAGACCTCAGTTAGCCAGATATTCGTGGTACTCCTTCTTTAAGAGGCCATTTGCGAAGGAATCGGACAAGAGTTGGCACAGCTCAAAAATCTCGATCCTCTGAAACTCTGTGTTTTGGGGTTCTGGAGGGTGCTGATGACCATGGACATATTCATTTTTCATGTTGACCTCCCGTTGGCTCCAGATGGCGTGACGTCGAGAACAGATTTTCGAGATTTTCTCAGTTACGAGAAAAGCTAAAATTAAGAGAGTTTGGCTCCTTGGGTAAAATTACATGCCGATCACGGCTGACTACTTCAATTTTTATGAATTACAAAAAATAATTTTGTAAAAAGGAAGTTCTCGCAGAGTTAATAGCTATCGGAGAGAGTACTATAGATCGGACCGGAATGATGCAAGGATTCCAAATATGTTTTTAAATTTAGATTCCTGCATGCAGATAAGGTTTTACGCGAAAGATAGTTTACTGGCTTGTAAGTAAATTGAACCATCCTTCGGCCTGTTGACTTCCGATCTTTTATCGATCCGTGTCTCCTTCCCGATGGAGGCGAAAGAGCATGGGGAATAGAGAGAGCACAGAGTCAGGGAAGAGGTCAAGGTAGAGAGACTCGAGTAGATCAAGCGATCGGAAGTCAACAGGCGGAAGGATGGTTCGATTTACTTACAAGCCAGTAAACTATCTTTCGCGTAAAACCTTATCTGCATGCAGGAATCTAAATTTAAAAACATATTAGGAATCCTTGCATCATTCCGGTCCGATCTATGGTACTCTCCCCGATAGCTATTAACTCTGCGAGAACTTCCTTTTTACAACGTTATTTTTGTAATTCATAAAAATTGAAGTAGTCAGCCGTGATCGGCATGTAATTTTACCCAGGGAGCCAAACTCTCTTAATTTTAGATTTTCTCGTAACTGAGAAAATCTCGAAAATCTGTTCTCGACGTCACGCCATCTGGAGCCAACGGGAGGTCAACATGCAAAATGAATATTCCCATTGTTATCAGCACCCTCCAGAACCCCCAATGACATAGTTTCAGAGAATCGAGATTTTTGGTCTGTGCCAAACCCCTTCAGATTTGTCCGATTCTTACGCAAACGGCCTCTTAAGAGGAAAAAGAGATACAGTAAATATCCACCTGGATCTTGAGGAAGTGGAGAGGATGAATTAAGAAGAGGAAGAAGATTCTTGATGAAGAAATGAAAATGAATAAAATCTATTAGAATATGGAAAGCTATCCAGAGACTGTGAAGAGGCATTTTAATAAGAACAATTCACTTATTTTATACCTGAATGCATGGCGAACTTTGCTGAAGACATTGATAATCTTGCTATGAATAAGAGTATAGTGCTTAGAAACGCATGTCTGGGAAATATTAAGTTGTAAACAAATTTGAATGCTACGCCAAACCTGAAAAGTATTTCCATCAGTGAGAAAGTCATCAGAATGTGTGTGGAATTCGGATGAAACAAGAGAAAGACTGAAAGAGATAAATAATTTCGGACTATTGTGTATCCCAACCGAGTTGTAAAGAGAGTTGTTGCAGCGACTGTTGAGAAAACGCCGATCGATAAACCGACTGTTTGAAGAGAAATTGAAACAATTGAACTCAAAGATAGACGTTCGAGAAAAAAAATAGCTCGAAAAAATACTTGAGACGATCAAAGGATGAATCTGAGAGAATAAGAGAGGAGAGAATGAATACGAAAATGTAGAAAATAGAAATTACGAGGAGAATATTAAACGTGAATTTCTGAAAGATGAAAATGAATCTGAGAAATTATTTGGATGTGAACTTGGGTTGTTTCGATATTTTTCCTTCTCTTTACTGATCCGACTCCCGATGTTGCATCCATTAGACATACTGGGAATCTGATGGAATTATAATATGAAAGAAAAACAATCAGAAGAAGAAACCTATCGTGAACTGATGATTGATTCCACCATAGAAGAAGACTGAAATCTATCAGAGAAGACACAAAGACAAGAAGAAATATTGGGGCTGAAATCGGGCAGAAATGAAAAAGGGGCAGAAATGTATCTAATTGAATGAAGAGATAAAATAAAATATACATTGATGAAACATGAGAAAGATAAATGCACTGATTAAAAGAGATACCAGAAGGAAGAAATAAATCTGCAAAATTGATTTGAACTTGAATAATTAATGGAAAGTTGAATACTCTCTGACTCCATTGGCAAACAGAATAGATTCTCTTTCTTGATTGAGATAGAGGATGAATACAGAGAATACGAGAGATTACAGATATCTCATTATCGATATCACTCAGCTGAAAAATATGAAATATTTATAAAAGAGCAAAAATAATACTTTAAAAAGAGTACAAGAGTAAAAACTTACTGTGGATTGTGCTTTTTCGTGAAGGGCATTTGAATGATCGTGGTTAGCGAATGAGACGGCTATGAAGGGCATACTGTAGATGATAGACAAGTTATTGATTGAGATATCCAAATTTGAGAAGATACTCCTCAGAGGAGAAAGAACACAAGTGAAAATATTGGTATGGAAAGATGAATGAGACAGACAAATCTGATTATGATAGATACAATAGGTAGAGACTGAAACAAACAAGCAAAATGGAGTCGAGAGACATGTTTTGAAACGAGGGTGAATATCACACAGTCGCTCATAGAGTGTAGGAACAAATCTTAACAAAGTGTGAAGTTAGAATGAGGAGGAAGAATGGTGAGAAGAGGTTGAACAAGTGAAATTGATGAGATGACGACTTGACACCCGCCTTCTGTTTTTACCCCTTCTATCGATTGACACGTCCAACTTATGAAAGAACCACGTATCTACATCACAATATTGATCTACATTTTTAAGAATGGAACATGCAGGAAGAATGAGGGAGACCAACTGGGGTTTATCCATGACGAGCAAAGGATTACGGTAGGAGGAGTGTTGATGGATGACTAGCTCCCTCTCTAACAATTTCTTCTCTTCTTTTCTCACGAGTGTCTTATATGTCGTCCCTCTCCCAATTTGATCCTACCCATGCTTCGTTTAACATTCTCACTCTTTCAATTCCCTCAAAGCTCTCTCATACACCCCGAGGAATAACGCAACCATGTTTCAATTTCGATGTGAGAAAACTGGAATTAGTTTATAGGTAAATATATATTTGCATTCATTATGTCAAATAATTCACAGAAAATAATCATTCTGAATTTTTTAATAAATTGTATTTTATTTACAAGTACGGGAATAATAATTTTTCGTCTCGCGTGTACACTTCCTACTTATAGTAGCGATTTTTCGTTCCGTTCTGACGAAAATTTTAGGCCAAATTTTTGCATTTTTCTTTTTTCCGCTTTTTTCTTGTTTGTTGCCGTTTTCTTTCGAAATTGTCCTGTGTAATATGTTGAATCTGCTTTAGGTAAACTTATCAGCCAGAATGGACAAGCCCGTCAAGCTCGCTAAGGTCACCAAGATCCTCGGCCGCACTGGATCCCAGGGACAGTGCACCCAGGTATCGTTTTATAATGCATTCTGACGATTTTGTTCTGACTTGCAAGATGTCAGGCTTTAGGTTAAACTTGTTGCGAATTTGTAATGTATATATATTGACATTTATTCCAACAGGGTCCTATTTCCCGCTTTAGTAAATAGATTCCTTTATTTTCGGCCTTTCTAGGTTTATTTTTCTTGATCTGGTCGACTATCGCATGCAATTTATTATATTTGTTCAATTTATTATATTCATGAATCATATTATCTTAGATAAAAAGAGGTTTTTTTCTCATTTTTGTGGATTTCTCTCCGAATGTTTGATTAGCTAACGCAACCCATATTATGGTGAACGAAGGAAGTGTCGTTCCTTCCGGATTATCCGGCATCCACTCTTGCTAGAATTCACAAAAAAAAATTTAAACAAAAATTCGCATGGTCAGGTCCGCGTCGAGTTCATCGATGATCCGACTTCTCGTTCCATCATCCGCAACGTCAAGGTTAGTATTTACCCAGCATATAATCGATATACCTATCGATAAGCATAATTACGTATTATCATGTTCAAGTGTAATTATTAATTTTAGGGCCCCGTTCGTGAGGGAGACATCCTGAACCTTCTCGAGGCTGAGCGTGAAGCACGTCGTCTCAGATAAACGTCCTTCATGGGGACTCCAGCGGCTATTACATCAAAGCCTTCCCCAGCGCCCAATTCGTTGTACCGTTGTTATTGTTTACCGTTTTATCCAATATAAACGGTATATTCAAACATACCTATTGTTCACGTCTCAAACACGTAAAGACGATTCACATATTTTATCGTGAAAGAAAAGGAAGAATTATATTTATATATAATTCTATATAAATATCGGAACAGATGGTTCGGGCACGATGTGTTTACTTATCTGCGGGGTGTGAAGCCAGGTCTCATTGTGTTTCATCGTCTCGCTTGTCCAACAAAGTTGTCTTCGCATCGCATGCGGAACTTGTCGTCGCTAATCCTGATAGGGTGAGTAGATCACCCTGCTTACTGCCTTTTTAAGCAATACAGGATGCATCTTGTCTCGAAACATGCAGCGAGAGGAGACATAGAAAGCCAATTACCTGCGTCAAGAGAGTTCACTCTCCATCGGTAAGTTGGAAGAAATGAGTGTGTGTAGTTCCTACTTATCCAAAATTAATGAATTTGCACTGCTAGATTCCGCAGTTGCCGATTTGAATTTTTGTTTCTTTAAAGGTGAATCATACTGAGTTATTCGTCTCCGGCAGTGCTGATGGTCGGGTTAATGTATGGAACCTCAAAGAAAGCTGCCTTCATCATGTGAAAATGCTAGGTAGGATCAGCAAAAATTTCGATCCTGGCAGGACTCGAACCTGCAGTCTTCGGTTTAGGAGACCGACGCCTTATCCATTAGGCCACAGGACCACATGAGCTCTCGAGTTCAAGGCACTACACACTCGCACTTACCGAACGAAATGGGACAGTGATAGTTGCCTTCTATAGATGAGCGAACTATTCTCATAATGAAAACTATCCATTTCAGATAGTATCACCACCTCAATCTCTGCAGTATGTGGATGGCTGACTGAAGATGGAAGATTGAACATAGCTGCATCATCGATGGGAACCATTCGATTGTGGAAGATCGTCTATCGCGATGGTAAGATATTTCCATCAATTTTTAGATGATAAAGTAGCATTACGATGTGACGATGGTCGACAATGATATAAATAATTGAAATTGATATCAATTATTTATCTACCAGGGATATGAAGAAAATTGTAGATCTTCGTTAAACTTTGGTGGAGGCAGTGATGGCCAATAGGTTGGGTAGATGGGCCTTCGGGGGAACCAGCAGGTTGATAGTTTTATTAATTCCGTGAGAGAGAAACAATGGAAAAATGAACAACGGGGAAGTGGTAGAAGATACTGTATAATAGGGAGAACAGAAAACTAATTTATCCGAAAATACATTTTATCCGATTGTCTTTTCGTACATCTCAACTTCTGCGCTCTAAGTTCGACGAGTAGTTCCAATAGTTTCTTGAGCTTTAAGGTTCGGTATGTTCGGTGGATGAGGAAATAGTTGAGAATGAGGCAAAACACTTCTTCCTATCTCTCGATATTCAACGTCTGATATCTCAACCAGAAGGAGGTTTGCAAAGGGAACCAATTATCTCCATTTAATTCAGCGAGTACACACTTGAGATTCATTCGTTGTGTGTGCTGGTACTTCCAAACGATGGATTGATATCTACTCTGGAGTGATCTACCCTGATTCGAAGATTGAGAAGAGTCTCACTATCAAAGACGCTCATGATGATTGGGTGCATGCGCTCGAATTTGATGGTCAGTTACAGTATTATTAAGACAACGATTTTATAGCTAATTTTGGTCTGATTCGTGTCTTCTAATTTTCTCATGTCTTCTAATATATGAATATATTCTCTTCAGAAATTTCAAATCAATGTATTTATTTTGAGAGAACGAAGATGAGCCAATTCTCGCTTCTTCGGGACAAGATTCTATTGTGAAGTTGTGGAGATTTGAGAGAATCAAGAAAGTTGATGTAGATGAGGAGAAAGATGTTGTTAAAAGATTGGAAGTGAAAAGAATCAAAGTGGAGATCAGAGATCAAAGAAGTAAGTAATACAACCTAGAGAACTAAACGAGTATTTTTTTGTGTAGAATCTGCAACTGTTTCATCATTCCTTGTGCATATCCATGCCGTTCTATCGGGACACGAAGATTGGGTTCATTCTGTCCATTGGCATCCAAAGAAAGGTTAAGAAGACTAATATGAATGGAAAGGGAAGATGGAAATTGTAGATGAATGTAGTGGAAGAAGTCTTGTGACAGCAAGTAGTGATAAGGCTGTTGTTATTTGGACGAGAATGGAGAATGGAGTGTGGGCTGATATGGTAAGGAAGTGAAGGAGGAACATCATTTATGTATATTCCGTTTAGATTCGATTGGGTATAATTGGAGGACAGGCTACGGGATTCTATGGAGTTGTTGTGTGTGGAGATGGAGAGACAATCGTCGGATCGAGTTATTATGGAGGATTACATGCATGGAAGAAAGTAGACGATGATGTGAGTTATATCAGAGATTAGATTTAATAGAATCCACTTTCCTACTTCTTAATTGGATAAAGTAAGTGTAAAGTGTTTATTAGATATGGGTTGCTCGTCCATTGGGAGGAGGTCATTGTGGTCGAGTGAGTGATGTCATCTGGTCAAGAGGAGGACAATATCTATTATCCACCAGTAGTGATAACACTACCAGAATGCATACCAGATATGGAAAACATAATAATGAGGTTTGATTACATAATCTGTTCTCGGAATGAACAATATATTCTCAGATTGGTTGGACAGATTCATCAGTATCTTCTCTACCTTCTCTTTCTCCTTCTATCTCTTCATTTGTTGAGATTGGACGACCTCAAGTACACGGTGAGAAGTGATAGACAACTCATTTATATGATTGGGATGGAATATCAGGACATGAGATCGAATGCATTACCACTCTAAAGGGAGGAATATTCATATCAGGATCTGAAGAGAAGATACTCAGGTTCACTCACTTCTTTTTTTACTCTTAATCGAAATCGTGATTCGACAGTGATTTTTTGCAGAGTATTCGAAATGCCTCGGACAGTTGCAGAGAGTCTCGCTGCCATTGCAGGAGATAAATCACTCGAACTAGAAGGGGTTCGATATTATGATTATATCAATTGAAATATAAATAATTCAGTTGTGTTCACTGGATAATCTTGCATGGGGAGCATCAGTTCCTGCTCTTGGTCTATCGAATACTGCGATTGAGAAGGAAGATGGAGGAAAGAAAGATGATGAAGAAGAAGGGGAAAGACATTGGGAAGAAGAGGCTTTCGTTTCTGTTCCTCAAGCTCTCACTTGTACGAAAAGAATTGAGATAGAGAGAATTGAGTGTGATATATTTAAGCCCCTCCCACTGAAGAATGTCTACAACAGAACACTCTCTGGCCAGAGACTCACAAGTTGTATGGCCATGGATTCGAATTATTTGCTATCGCGGCGCATCCTGATTCAGGGACAATCGTTAGTGCAAGCAGGGTACGGTAGATATGAGCAAGGGAAGTACGATATCTTTGGATTCTAGGCCTCACAAGGTACACATGCTGCATTGCTGCAATGGACACCTCCGATGTACACAGAAGCTCCCAAGATCATTCCTGGTTGGTTATTTGGAAGGGAAGGGAAATGGATAATGGAATTATGACAGGACATGCTCTCACTGTCACTCAATGCGAGTTCTCTCCCAATGGAAAATGGTTATTGAGTGTGAGTAGAGATCGAACCCTTATTGTCTACGGCACTTCACAAGGTATTCCACACTATTTTACCAATTCACTTTCCCTTGATTTACAGATGGAAATTGGACTGCTCTTTATCAAAGTGCATCGAAAGGTGGTCCTCATAGTCGAATCATCTGGAGTTGTGCATGGTTCCATGATTCCACTCATTTTATAACTGTGTCAAGAGAAGGAAAGGTAGAATGAGCAAAATGGGAACTAGAATTCATCTTAATCATAGGTCATTCTGTGGAATTGGAATGGTGAGACTGCTACAGTAGTCTGTGTGTACTCAACCAAGCAATCAGTGACTGCAGTTGGAGTAAGCAAATTGAATGGAGACAGATTGAGGTACGGTATAATAGGGAAGATAACTCATGCATCATTTACAGTGATAATGTCGTTGTAATTGGATTTGAATCGGGTGCGGTGGATGTGCTCAGAATTGGCGAGGGTCAAAGTACGGTATTGGTGAAGGATCGATCATTGATTGGAATTCCTGAAGGAGAGGAGAATGCTGAAGAGCATACTGTCACCAGGATACGGTCAGTCACTCACATACTCTTAAAAAACAATAATCATGTAGATTCTGCCCCATCTCGAAAATGGATTCTTCTGTTCTTGTTGGAGTTTCAACCGCCAATAAGAAGTTGCATGTCTTCGAATTGTGTCGTGAAGTCGAATCAGTGATATGATTTGCTAATTATAGATAACAGTATCCAGTTGTTGAACGTTTTTATCGACTCATGTTTATTATTGCTAGGTTATGAAAACGGTTGAAATAAATTATTGTCTTCTTACAAGAAAACGAATGAACTGCTAAGAAAAACGTCGAATACAACAGAGAATAGGGATCGGTATCAGCCTAGCTTATCCTTGATCTTCTTTAACATTTTCTGCAGGAAACCAGTCCTAGGAGTTGGTTCGTCCACCTGAAAAATGAATTATATAATTTATTATCAAAATATGAATATTACATGGAAGGGGACGATTCCAACGGCGAATGCATCAAGTGAAGGAACTTTCTTCATTCCATCTCCCAGATTTTTCCGTTGAAGAACGGGGGTTCCGACAGAAACACGACGAGACTAAATATATTCATTACCAGACATAATCAACTGAGCGAAGACGAGTGTTTCAGAGAATCTATAAGTAAAACTTTAACTATAATGCAATACCTTGGGTGTTCCTCCAGGAGAAATTACGACAGATGATTTATCTAGTGAAGTTTCTTCTTTCTCTTCTTCAATTTCCTCTTTCTTCGCTTCCACTACACTCATATCAATAATTGGAGGAGGAGGGGGCGCATCAAGAATCATACAATAGTCATCCCCCTCTTCTTAAAGTGTTTTGTTTAATTGTTATTTCCAGAATGATTTTCCTAATTTCGCATCCTCTCTCTCATCGGACAGCCATTTAGTGAAAGAGCACGCGAAATAAGATTTTTCCTCAATATTTTCGAGTTGTACCTTTTCTCGCTCGTTTTCCCTCATGATCTCCCTTATCATTCGATGAAGCTTTCCTCTTTCTCTCTTCTCGTTTTCTCTCTTCCCAGAATTCTTTCTTCACATGATCATTCAGAAGTCCGACGAATTCATTGAATGGCGGAATGCTAAATCGCAATTCTCTCTGAACAAAAATTATATATTCACCGTTTAAAAATGGATAAAACAACGGAACGAACAACCAATTGCATTTTTTTAAAAATTCAATGTACTATTGCAACAAAACAAGTAAACAATAAACAACTTAATAAACTTCAACTCACGTCTCTTAATGCTCGGTATGTCTGATTAAATCCGAAATAATATATGACTTTATCGGAATTAACTGTTGGAGACAACGGCCTCTGTAAGGGATATTAATTCATAAAGATCGAATAAAAAATGATTTATGAAATAAGTTGAGAACCAATTTAGCTGACCTCATTTGCCTCCTCAGCGTCTCCTTTCAATTCAGGATTATCAGAATGAAAAGTGAGAAGATCATCTGGATTCGTCTGTTTCACTGTAGCACTACAAATAAAGGTAACTTATCTATCTGTGATATGATATTCTATCTATGAATCCTAACACAAACCTTTTAAGGTATCCAGGAGGATATCCTTTTGCGAGTCCCATTTTCCTCATTCGATAAATGTACTCCGGAATATCGTTAGGACCGATTCCGAGTGCTCTCTGTAGATTATCCGATAATCTGCCTGGTTTGAACTCTCCAGTCTGTCCGGCCTGAGGCTCAGTATAACGAGATCTGAAACATATGCAGTTAAATCTCCGATATTTTCTTTATCCGAGGCTGAGGTGGCCATCAAAAGGCAATCGTTTTCGGGCAATAAAAAACAAAAACAAAAAGCAATGTAAATACTGGAAAGATATATCGTAAAACAATACTCTTTAGATCGTGCATCGTTAAACGCATCACGATTCTCCCGTATTCGACGATGGTTCTTCGGCTCTGGACAGGATACCATATTATGCTCCCCGAGGCAGTTAAAGCATTGTGGCTGCAATTAAGAGAGCATAGCATTAACAGTAATTATCGGGCTGGTGCAAAAGTTTCTTAACGAATTTATCTCGATAGTTTTTGGCATGTACCGTCCTTGTTCTTTGATCATTCAAGTCACGGGTTTTCGTAACCGATGACCACTTGAATACTCTATATTTCCAGCATGATCGAATCCCTGTATGTATGCCGGAATGACATCAAATCAAATCCAAAGTAGTGCGATTTTTTGCGCTCGTTTAATCGTGTCAGTGTTCCATTGTGAACTGAGATATGCTCAAATCTTTACCAATGACGTATTGTGCATTCATAATATGTCACAACAGATGTGGAACTGCGACCCTATCACAAACGACGTTCTAAAAATAGGCACGTATTTGAAAAGTAGAGCTGCACAAAAATCTGTTATTTTATAAACCCTCGTTTTAAATTTATCTCGCTGGACCTAGAGATCCCAAATGTGTTGAAAAATAAAGTTGCTTCCCTGATAGGTTCACACTATTATTCAGGAGAATATCGAAAGTCCCATTCTTAAGTTGCGTTTGTAAAACTTTTTATGACGCAAATCGACGATCGGAATAGCCTCTTTTGGCGACCCATCGTTCCGTATGATTTTCATAAGCCCAATATTTCAATGCCAAGTCAACCAGCAACCCTTCCCCAATCCCTCTAAAATTGGAGAAAATTAAGGGATCACTTATTTTGAAAATATTACGATGTGAATGAACATACCCAAAATGGCCAGTTTTGGATGATTTTTGTTTCCGATTTTTTTACTCTGATACTAAGCTGGTGTGAGCCAATTCAAATGTATGAATATAGTACTCGTACCCATACCTAGTTCCAATTTCAAGGAAATTTGGAAGTGATTCAGTACAAGAACAATAAATTTGAAAATAGGTTGTTAAGAAACTCATGCACCAACCTAATAGAACAAGATTGAAAGATAATATATTAGTTAAATCGTACCTTTCTTCGATTATCTTTCTTTTTCTCTTCAGCCTTTGGTTCTTCCTCGTGGAGAGACATAACACTAGCCATGGTAGATTTCAGCCAGTTATTCCTATACGAATATAAAATTCAGATATAAAGAAAATTGGCACTTCTAAAGAACCGCTGGGCAGGGATACAAAGTCTATACAGATATATGAGCGTGGTTGCCTAAGAATCAATCAACACCCTCTTGGGGTTGGGTCATCAAATTTTCGAAAAGTTGGGAAGTGAGGTTCTCGAGGGTGCTGATGATCATGATCAACTTCATTTTGCTCCACTGCGACCGGTGCAGCCTTGCTGCAATGGTGCTGCAAACCACGTTTCATAAAGAACTCGGATTTGAACGGAGTAAACCACACAAAATTTTTTAGACAGTATGTAATCGGCGATGGCGAATCCAATGGCATTAAAATAGAGAAGAAAAACTTACGGTATCGCCTAATAAAAAGCTATTCTCGAATACTAGGGATTAGTGGAAATCGATTCTAGCATAAAACGGTGCGCCTTATCGAAAGGATCATTTTGATGGTAATAGGTATGGGGTTTGAAATTGTCTTTTGTTAGTTATTGAGCATTTCCTTGACTATTTTTCTCTCATTGACCGTGGGCTACACTCGTTCATTGGGTGATGAAATGAGTTTCATTGAATTTACATAGGAATTTCGCTTTCACATTATTCCTTTTCTTTGTATATTAAGTGAAACTTATTCCATCATTTGAAGAATTATCAGGAAAATCATAAAAAAAGTGAATTAGAGTGAAGGAAATGCTCAATAACAAACGAAAGACAATTTCAAACCCCATACCTATTACCATCAAAATGATCCTCTCGATAAGGCGCATCGTTTTATGCTAGAATCGGTTTCCACTAATCCCTAGTATTCGAGAACAACTTTTTATTAGGCGATACCGTAAGTTTTTCATCTCTATTTTAATGCCATTGGATTCGCCATCGCAGATTACATACTGTCTAAAAATTTTTATGAGGATTACTCGGTTCAAATCCGAGTTCTTTATGAAACGTGGTTTGCAGCACGGCTGCACCGGTCGCATTGGAGCCAAATGAAGTTGACCATGATCATCAGCACCATCAAGAACCTCAATTCCCAACTTTTCGAAAATATGATGTCCCACTCATTGGTCGATTCTTAGGCAACCACGCTCATATACAGTTCCGGTAAGTTCGGACGGACTAAGATAGATATATCGATAGATAAACATACATTTTCTTAACAACTTAGCAGATTATCAGGCCACAATATTTTTAATCGAGCCAGTTTTCAGACCACTACATGTCCACGTTCGGGGGTTCAAAATATCCCTTTCAACTGCGGTTATCAGTTGCAGACTAATATATCTTAATCCCCGGATGGAAACAAAAATGTTTGATAGATAACGAACCGGGCGGGTTACATATTATATTGCCAGGAAAAAATATAAAGTAATTTACTTGTCGTTATTCTTCTTCGTTGATTGATCCTCTTCTCCGTTGGTTTCTTCATTGGATTGTACATCAGATGTATTGAGAACGATAACATCCTCCTCTATGGCGTCATCGTTGCGATCGAGTACGAAACAGCCACCATTGTCCAGTATCTCCACAATCTCCGAACTAAAATGAAGAAAATACCTTTCAACCTGCATCTAGAAAGTGACTTTAAAAAATTCTTTAAAAAGAGCATTCGAAGAAGCTACAGCATCGCTATTTCATATTTTATCAAATATGAAATATTACTTTTTCGGCGAACTGGAGCATTCTCCGTCCTCGGATTTATCTGTAATATATACATTCATTTCTCTTCACTTGTCAGTTTTACGCGTGAAGCAAGTACTGTACTTTGACCAAAATTGGTAGTAATGCATACAAAAATAAACAATTACAATCAAAAATTAGTGAAATAAAACCATTGCTCGAAAATACGAACCACTCATCACTGTGCTAGTTTTGATACTAGCGCTGGCTATCCCCGCTCCTGTAGGATCTGAAATAGAACATTTAAATACTGATTCTTGATGTCCACAAGATAGTTAAACGACAGCGAAAGAAGTGATAGCTTAAAAAATTCGAAATTGTTGAGCGCACGACAGCTGCACGACGAAAAATTCTCCTTTTTACGGCACTTGTATATTTTCGTACTTAAATATTTTTGTTTCAAAAATTTCAAAAAGTGCCTTAAATTTGTATACTTGTTTTGTTGATCATTTTGTGTTGCAGATGAGTGCAGAGGGTGACGCCGGTGGTCGCAATCTGATCAACATCGATGATCTGGGTCTGGAACAACTTTCCAGCCTGCAAAAGCAAATTGAAAGAGAGGTGTGTTTGATTACAATATATTCTAATTTTCTTAAGATTGAATTCTTCACCGAGTCGATCAAGCAGCTCAAAATTGCTGCTGGGAAATACACAGGAAGTGCCCAGGCGATCGCTGAACTCGCCAAGTCTAACCAAGGCGATTCCGCACTCATTCCCCTCTCCGAATCGGTATGCATTCTATAAAATTTCTATGAATATGCGCTATATATTACTATTACGATTATACGTACAAAATTAGAATGGCAAAAGAAAACGATATTGTATTAATTATTTTATCATTATGTATTCATGTATTCATCAGTGTAATTTCAGATGTACATTCGAGCTTCGCTTTCCGATCCGAAGAAGACTTTAGTAGATATTGGTACTTGCTACTACGTTGAGATGACTCACGAAAAAGCTATCGACTACTTCGACAGGAAAACTAAGTTCATCACCAACCAGGTTCGTTTCATCACGTATTCAATCCTGATCCGAACTGACAAAACAGACTTTTTTTAAAGGCAGAGAAGGTGGAAGCCTTGATTCGTGATAAGGCCGTTTCTCGACAGAAAGTAAGCGAGAAGTTCAATCAGAAAGTGCAAACAGCACTCGCTCAAAGACAGCAGCAGCAGTAATTCATTATTCCTTTGAGTATCTATTGATTGTCCCTTTCTTAGTAATTTTACTTTCACATGCTAATTTCTACTTTGCTTCTGGTCTTCATTTGTTATTATGTTACTGCTTTATCGTGATCTCGTGTGCTTTCGCGATAAACTTTCGCTAACGATATGGAATATTCATCTGAGTTGACGTACATGGATGTGTTTGAATCACGTGTGTATATCTTATGATTCGACTACATATGATATAAGAGTGAATCGGTCTTAGAATGAGGACGGATCCCCCTTCTCTTACTGAGAGACAGTTCGTTCTCGATGGAATAAAGGAAGGAGTGGTGAGTATTCAGATTGAATTAAGAATATCATGTGAAGAATAATGAAATAATATGAGGGGTTTGATTGCAGCGGACAGACGAACGAGGATTGGAAGATTTTCGTCAAGCACTTCTCGTTCTCGGAAAGCAACCTGGATCTGCACTTTGCACTATTGGAAATACCAAGTATGATAGAATTGTATGGTTGAATTAGATGAGTGATGATTGCAGAGTGATGTGTGCAGTATCTGCATCGATTACTGAACCGACGAGATCAAGACCACACAAAGGAATAATTTCTGTTGAGGTGAGGGAATTGAGTGAGTAAGAGATTGAGATGGACTATTTAGGTGGATATGAGTCCAATGGCTTCTCCTGCCCACGAAGCAAATCGATTGGGGAATAAGGGACTTGAATTGACGAGACTACTCGAGATGTTATTGAGAGATTCAAGATGCATCGATGTTGAGGTATTATCCATTCTCGTGCTAGTATGATATATGTAGTTGGATAGATGAACCAATCTCCTATTACAGTCATTGTGCATTCGTGCAAAGAAAGAAGTATGGAAGATTCGAGTTGATGTAAGAGTATTGGATGATGATGGATCTCTTGTCGATTGTGCATCTCTTGCTGCAGCTACTGCACTACAACATTACTCTCGACCAGATGTTACTGTACTTCCTGAATGCACTAAGATTGTAAGTCGAGATATACTAGTATGGACAAAGAGTAATGTATATCATATATCAGCATTCTGAATACGATAAGATGCTCATTCCTCTCTCAATTTACCACATGCCAATTTGTGTCACTTTCGGAATATCGACTGATCTGTAAGTTGTTAATTCCCTCTCCATCCCTCTTTCTATCGATCAATTTCAGTCGTAGTACAGTAGTTGATCCAACCGATAGGGAATCATTGTATCTGGATGGAGCTCTTATCGTTGGATGCAATCGTAGACGTGAAGTTTGTGTACTACATCAGTCCAATCATCTTGTTCTATCTACTGCTCAGGTACTAATCAATTAATGATTACTTTATTGTATATGAGGCTGGTTGCGTAAGAATCAATTAATTGCCTGTGGTGGCTGGCACAGTCAAATTTTCAGAGTTTGTGAAAATTTGGGAAAATAGGTTCTTGAGGATGGTAATCATTTCTGTCCACTTCATTTTGCATCAAATCGATCGGTGCAGCCGTGCTGCAAAGCACCATTTTTCCATATCTCTCCCGTCCGTCGACGAAACGTTATGAAAATTTGGCAGCATATGTAATCGGCAATGGCGAGTCGAACCATGACATCCTTGTTTATTAAAAATGCTTTGTTTCACGATAAAATATTTTTTTCTCGAATTCTAGAGGAGTGTAACTCTAGCTTTTTACACAGGTAGATGCGCCTCATTCTGGGGATCATTTTTCATATGATAGGTATGGGGAACAAAACTTACATATTTTTGCTATTTACCTATTTTCTATTCCATTTTCGCTCTTCATTCTCTGGTTTTGTCCTACTCCACCGCGCTCTTCGTGCGTTGAATGAGGAATGGAATGAGTTTTGTTCGTTCTCTCTCGCTGATGAGGGGAAAATGGATTAGAAAACATTAAATAGCAAAAATATGTAAGTTTTGTTCCCCATACCTATCATATGAAAAATGATCCCAAGAATGAGGCGCATCTGCCTGTGTAAAAAGCTAGAGTTACACTCCCCTAGAACTCGAGAAAAAATATTTTATCGTGAAACAAAGCATTTTCAATAAACAAGGATGTCATGGTTCGACTCGCCATTGCCGATTACATACGCTGCCAAATTTTCATAATTTTTCATTGACGAGGAGCTGAGATATAGAAAAATGGTACCATGCAGCATGGTTGCAGCACGGCTGCACCGATCGGTTTGGTGCAAAATGAAGTTGTCAGCAATAATCACCACCCTCGAGAACCTATTTTCACAACTTTTCTCGATCTCTTGAATTTTCACTGTGCCAGCCCATAGCTGATTCTTACGCAACCAGCCTCATATAGATGGATTAGAATAATTTTTTCATCTGAACAAAAAAATATTCTTAATTGATTTACCTGGATTTTACGTGTAAAATAGATGATGGAATCGTGAGCTTACATATAGATCACGTCGAGTGTGAAACGAGCAATGGAACGAGTTGAAAATCTAACTGATCTAATCACTACTGTTATCGCCGATGAAGCCAGAAGAAAGAGTATGAAAGAAGAGGTTGGAATATTTGGATATTATTAGTTAGTACTGATTTATTTGAAGGGAAGTGGATTCGAGACTGCAGTGACTGCCGAACTTCTCACTTGTAAGGAATGGAGTCCGAATGAACTTGTAGCTCCTGCTGTGAAGATACCCACTATCGTAACACCCGAAGGTTGGATACTTATTAACTGAATGATATAAATGAATGATATTCAGTAAAAGATGAGCCAAAGGTGCAAGAAGAGAATGCATTAGGAGAAGGAGCGATTGAAATGGATGAAGATGAGAGACAAGGAATAGAAGAGCAGGTTAAACACTCAATTATCCTCCATTCTCACTTTATTCAACTTTGCAGGTTCAAGCTATTGCGGGTAATGTTAACGCAGTGGAAATAAGCTCGACATCAACGAAAGGAGCAAAACAAGTGAGAACGATAGAAATGTATTGCGGTACGGTTATTTATTGCAGCGAGAGAAAGAGGAGGTTGATGATCTACTGGATGGAGTGGAATTTGGTGATGATTTAGAAGGAGAAACAATGGAATTACGAGGTGAAATGAATGGAGATTCATTCGATCTCGCTGCTACTAAAAAGAAGAAAAAGAAGTAAGCCATCGAGAGACTTCTTCAATTGTTGATTTATTGTTACTCTTGCGATGAACGAATTAAGTATAATGTTGTTGATTGTGTAGAATTTGGGAAAGAAAAAGGTTTATTCGGATTAGAAGTATTCAAAGATACATGCTAGGGTTGCAAGTTCGGGATCAATACTCTCGCACCAGTGCGGGAGTCTCGCAAGGATGCGGGACTCCCGCAGTCCCTTCCCATAGGAGACAGCGTGGGAAAACGAGAGAGCACATTCCTCTGCTCTGTCTGCACTCTCTCCCAACCCAATGATCTCTCGACGGGGAGGCAAGGGAAGAGGTCAGTGCGGGAATCTCGCACGTGCGGGACTCCCGATCTCGGTCTCGAACCGACAACCCTAATACATGCTAACACTTTTCAGCTGATTTATCTGTAATTTCGAATATATTTTTTTAAATCCGTCTTTTTTGAATAAGTTGAAAGTATAATTTTGTTTTCAAATGAATTCATACAAGATCAGAGATATGACTTGTTTTTATTGATGAATCATCACTACAATTTATAATTAAACTCCATTGAAGTAAGCTTTGTGTAAGATATTGATAGTGGAGATTAAAAAGAGGGAATACTAAAAGTGCAAAAAGGTCATTTTTCATCCATCTTCTTGTCTTCTTTATCATCCTTCTTTTCTTTCTTTTCTTCTTTATCTTCCCTCTTCTCCTTCTTTTCTTTCTTTTCTTCTTTATCATCCTTCTTCTCTTTCTTCTCTTCTTTATCATCCTTCTTCTCTTTCTTTTCTTCCTTTTCCTCTTTCTTCTCCTTTTTATCATCTTTCTTCACCTTCTTAGCAGCTTTGTGGGTTTTGGAACCCAATGACTTCTCCTGAAAGCATTGATGTTCTCAACAATGTCAATTCATAATTAGATCAACTAACCGAAATAGCATATTCTTCCTTAGGATGAGCTTCTTTCTCAGTTTCTCTTGATGGTCCTTCATTCATTGTTTCATTACTCTTCTTCTTCTCTACTTTTGTTTTCTCATCTACTTTCGTTCCATCTCGGAGGGAATCGATAGGATGCTAAAAGAGACAATTGTATAGTATCATTTCCTTCTCTTGTTCAGTACCTTTTCATCTTTATCAGCTCCTTCTTTTCTTCTCACACTCACATCCTTCATCACTGATTCAACTTGTTTATCCTTCTCAATTACCATTCCATATCAATAATAACAACACCTAACCTTTTTATGTTCTTCCTTATTTGTCTTGAGAGGAATTGCATCTTCATACTTTGACTTGAGTATCTGAATGATCCATCTTCCTATCTCTTCTCTCTTTCCCAACATACAGCATCTTCTAATTCCTTCTCAACTTCCTTTTTCTTCTTTCCACTCTTTCCATCCTCCTTAGCTGTCGTTGCTACTTGTAGCATCTCCAATCATTCTCATTATCCTTCATTTCTCTTCTCTTTTCACCTACCGAAGTTCCTTCTTTCTCACTTCGCAAGCTGATATCAGGAGTCTTGAGTACAACCTTCTCTAGATCTTTATCCTTTTCTTTTTCTTTCTCTTTCTCTTTTTCTGCTCCCTTCTTCTTTCCCTTCTTATTCGATCCAATATCCTTCTACAATTCAATCGATTCATCTACAGAATCTTCCCATCTCTTCTACCGTACTCCCTTTCACTCACCCATTCCTTGACACTTTGTGTCTTCTGTTCCATCATCGAATCAGAGAATGCAGCTTCATGGGCTCGTGCCGATAGAGACTGAAAGAGGGAGAGAGGGAGGGTAGAGGAGGAGGAGGAGGAGGAGGAGAGGGTCACTTACATCCTGTGTCTTATTCAATCCTTCCTTCTCTATAACTTCTCCAATCATAGTATTTGCTTCCTTCGTTCCTTCCTTTAATCAATTCTTACCTTTCTCTTCCCATATCTTCTCATCATTCATACCTTACTATCTCGACTATCTTTCATTGTTGTCTTCTCTCTACTTAATCCTCCACTTTCCTTCTTTGCTTCTCCACTCTTTCCACTTGCAGTAACCTACAATATCCTCCTTCTCCTTCATCCTCTCTTCCTCTCTCTCACCTCTTCTTTCTCCCTTACCTCCGTCGGTTTATTATCATCCTCAATAGTTGCTCTTCTAGCCGATTCATCTTTACTCTTTGGTCTTTCATCATTTCCAATAATCTGTCAATTCATCAATCTCCCTCTCTTCTCATTATCTGCTTACCTTTCTTCGACTACTTGATTCTTTCTCTCCTTCACCGGCGAAATCTTCATCTCCTTCTTCATCATCTTCATCAACATCTTCATCTCTCATATCTCCTTCAGCTGCTACTTTCCTACAATGGATCCGTCTCTCTCTCTCTCTCTCTCTCCCCCCCTTCTCTCCCTCCTCCCATTCCTTCCCTTCACTCACACATTATTCGTGTTCACACGTTGATTCTTGTCTCTAGTCAAAGTAGTCGCCGTGTCCATTAGATGAAGTGCAATTCGACAACTTGGATCAATCTGAATGAATGAGTATAATCGACCCCCTCCTTCCCTTCTTCATAACCTCAACAGCAGCAGCTTTCTTAACTCCATGAGTAAGAGCAGACCAAATAGAGAGGACACTATTATCCCAATGGAGACAATATCCATCATTTATCTGTGATCGAGCTGAAATAGGTAATAAATGATCTACCCCTCTTCACTGTTTCGCTTACATCGAATAAGCAAGTCAAACTTCATATTTGCCAATGTCTTTTGAACTGCTTTCGATCCAAATACTTCACCATTCTTCTCATCTCAAATAATAATAATGGATGAGCACTCCTCCCTCTCTCTCCTTCTCCTCACTTACGTGGTCTCATTCTAAACATTCGACAATTCGTCTCTGGGACAGCGAATATAATCTGAATGATTCACTTCGTTATCATATTCTTCTCAATTTCATGCTTACTCTTCTTCCTGCTTCAGTCATATCATCTATATTGAATGGTCGTTGAATGTTATTCAATCGATTCTTTCCCTTGAACTGAAAAGGCCCCCCTCTCCCTCTCCCTCTTCCTCAATCTCTTACATGAGTCGTCACTCCTGAATGAGTGCACAATATTCGTGAATTAATGACTGCAGCAACGGGAAGAGAATTACATAGACGAGCGAGGGCATTACCAACCACCTGATAAGAGAAGAGAACGATCAAAGATCACTTCATTTCTTCCTTTCACTAACTTCTCCCTTCACACCAGGAAATCGTCGACCAGGAACATATGGGACAGTCTCTCCCACTCCACGAATTATGAAGATGTAATTACGCATTGTAGTCTACAAGTAACAAGAGAGAGAGAGAGAATAAGGATCAAAAGAAGGAAGGTCTAGTATCCCCTCCTATCTCCTCACTTTCAATGCAGCGAGAAGAGCCATACATTCAATACTCTGATCTTCTTCATTCTCAATGATTCCTGACGAGAAAGATACAGTAATCTCACCCCCCCCTCTCCATTTCACTTACCTCCGAGGAAAAGATACGATCTCTGAGGAGGCCATCCAAATGAGTTGAAAAATCGGAATAGGTCGACATATCTAAATTAATTATTCTTCACCATAAACAAGTATTCCTTCTCACCTTCCTCTGATATCTCCAATCACAATTTGATTACCCTTCAATTGAAGAACGGATGAATCTTGCGCGAAATTGTCCTTTGCCTTAAGAAAACATGATGACACAGGTATTAAATATATTCTCTCTTCTCTTCACCTTATCGAACAGCTGAAATAGTTCAGCTGCCTTGAATGGATATTCATATGGACCATGTTCGATCAATTTGAGTAAGAGATCAGGGAGACACGAGGGAACTGGACGATTTTGCTGCCAATCAAACAATTAAAAAATAAAGACAGTGAAGAATCAGTTAAAGAGAGATAGAAGGAGGGAGACCACACTTACAGTCTTTGGAAAATTGTACGAAATAGTGAGATGTTTGATTATCTCAGCGAAAATTCCAGTGCGACTAGTCTGATTCTAAATTTGAATTGATTTTATGATTGCATTCTTCTATTTAGATACTCTCTTCATTTCATAGAAAGGCATTCCATTCCTCTCAGGAATAGGAAGAATACGTGGAGGAGGATTCTCCAATGGTGCTTTCAATCCTCTCATCTCTGCATCCTGCAATGCTTTCCTTTCCCTCCTACTTTTCCCTTTTCATCCTCACTCTTTTCATCTTCGGAACTGATTGCATCCACACTGCATCATACTTCTTCTGATTTATTGAGTATTGAATATCGAAGATAGCCTACAATTTCTCTTTCTCATCAGTTCTCTCCTTTATCACTTACACGTAATACATCATTGAATGTTCCAATTGCGCCTGATTTTCTCACTGCTTCTTTTGGCTAAGAGACAGAAATGAATAGAGATCAATCAGTCAACTAACCTCCTCAATTTTGGTCATATTCTCAATGATAGTGGCCTCCAATGGATCATCTTTATATCCAAACATCTTCATTTGTTCTTTCCTAAATCAAAATGATCTCAATGGATATATTTAGCATCTCCTCACTTCGTTACATCGAGTGACATTTGACGATGAGATCGACTTGCAAGATATATACGGAATATATAATAACAGAGAAGAAGAATACAACTGAAGGAAATGAGAGGAATGATAAATAAGAAGACGAAATGCTCACCATATAAAGATTCCCGTTAATTTAGGAGGACTTCTCTTGATATGACGAAGCTTAATCAATTACATTATATCAGATACATCTCTATTCCATTCTCACCATGTACTTCTGAGGATATTTAATTTGGAATGGTCGATTACAATTACCATCGAAACTGAAATTCTTCTTTTCCGTGTTACTGATTCTTCTTCATTCACTTACTTCTCACAACATCTTCTTCCAATCAATTCAGTGTCTTCTCTTGCAGAGAAATACTCAAAGTATTCATTGTATAGAATAAAAGAAAGTAATTTACCATGACGAAGTCTGATCCTCTTCCAGATGAATTCTTTCCCAGATGAGAAGCACAATCGAGACCTGAATGTTCCTTCCCTTTCTTCTTCTTCCTTTCCATCTCACCTGGTGGAGTCTTTTCTAGATCAACTTCATCTGCACAACCAGCTTCTTCATAGATTATCTTCCATTTAGTCACTGATTCCATATACCTGCCAATCCCCAATTCATTTCTCTTTCTTCCCATATCATCACTTACAGTACAACTGTCCTCATACAATAATAGCATTTTTCCTTTCCAAGTAGAGATCCCGGACGTACGTCTTTAGTTTTCAAACATGGTCGCTAAAAAGAACCATTGGCAAAAGAATAACATAGTGATTAGGATCATACCGGGATGAGGCCATCTGAAAAGGGAGAGATCAACTTTAGATGACGCAGTATACCACTTACAGCAGTGATGAAATAGTAGAACAAGAAGGAGTAAATAATGGACGATCATTGGCAAGACACAAGTGAGAGAATGAATGACCCATCAATCTATTCCCCATTACTCAAAATGATGTTCATAGTCAAATTAGAATGCAAATTTTCAATTTGATTATTTCTTTTCTCTCATCATCACATCTTTTAGGGGTCACAATGAAGAATCAATCTCTTCATCACGCGTGCTCTATCTTCACTCTCACTCGTTAGTGCACGAATAATGAAGAGTCAAGTTCTTCTTTCTGACAGTCTCAGTATCTGCCATTCTCGGTTCAGATACAATATCAAATTTGCATAGTAAAACAAAAGTGGAGCAATAATTTTGCGAAAGTTCTTTCATCTGTGATCAAGTACATACATTTATATTGTGCATTTTGTAATAAAATAGATGACTAAAATGTATCACAGATACATTGAATAAGGCGGAACGAGAATGAATTGAACACGTGTGAGTAGTTGAATTGAGAAGAGAAAGAACAAATTAACGATAGAGATTCTAGAATTGGGATTACTATCGTATGATATACTATCCGATATATTTAGAGTGAGATGGTTATAACATTCCTGACTGAGTGGGTGAATCGATGGATACAATTGGGAAAAAGGGGAGAAAGAGGAGAATAGACTAAACAATTCTATTGAAGAAATCTTCATCATCTTCATCCTCATCAGTACAATCAAGTAGTCGAACTGCTTCAAATGATTCCAATCTCGATGGGAAGTTTATACCGTCTCCGTTGCTGAAAATGACGTCGATGCACGGGTGGAGAAGAGGATGCCGTCGCCTTCCCTGAACGGATGCAATCTGTATAGCTGCCCCTCATAGATATCACACGGACTGCAATGCAGTCAAGATCACGAGGCAGCTACGCAGTACCCGGATCACATGTGAGAACGATAGGAAAGAGGAAGGGGGTAGTGTGCATGAAGAGAAGGGAAGGACCACTGTGATCAGAGTGCATCCGTAATGAGGAAGAGGAAGGGAAAGAAGGAGAAGTAAGGGGATGGGGATCATACTGCACAACGAATAATTAGAATAGAAGGGAAGACTTACGATGAATAGATGGGAAGAAGCCATAGAATGGGATTCGATCCAAATACTTGTCGATAATTCCTGGACACTCCCATATCATATGCACGTTTATCCGGTCCGTGATTGAAAATAGGAGGACGGAATGATTCTTAAATTATTAATTTCAATTCCAATTCTATGAAACACAACTGACCAAGAGTGGTTCGATTTCTTCCCGTAAGTAGAAGATGATAGAAGAAAAGACATCCAAGAGAAAGACAGAACATTGACGATACGAAGAAGAGAAAAACAACGTTGAATTGACCCTGATAGTATTATTGAATATTCATTAGAGAAACTACTGTCGTTACTTTAAATATAATATATGCGATAAAGACATATAAAAGCCCTTTTCACTCTCTTGATAAATGATAAAAAAGGAGAGAGTGAAACTGACGAAAACGACTCGATTATTCACGCTGTTATTCTGCCAGAATTCGATGAAATACGGCAGATCAGTCAGAGCTCCCCATAGACACAATGTGAAGCCATATCTGGAAATAATTCATTTTCAGAGGTATCAGGTGAAAACTAATTATTTACCCCAGAAAGAGAATGAAGAATTTGTAGTTGTGGAAGCTGACACACGTATTCACCCATGGACAATGATGATCGAACTTCCTGAGATTGATTGATTATTCCATCCCTTTGTATCTTCCGTTCCCTTCACTTACCGTACACATTGAGAGCATATGGAGCAATGATGAGACCGATCGGGTTTGATACACTTGCATTTCGGGCAATATCGTACCCCTAAAGTAAACGCTTACTTATAAAATAAGAGATGCTGGTGTATCACAAATCATATGCTACCACAAACTTCTATCTATTAACCCGTGAGAGATACGAATTCAGAATTGACATACCTCCTTCGAATGCTCGAACTCTAACAGGCAATCCTTGTAAATGCACGAATCTTTGAAGGATTTCTGATTGTTGAGAATCTTCACTCGATTCGTTCAATTCGTCTGTGCACTCACGAGTTATGTAGAACTGAAATCATGAAGAGATTAACACGGAACACTTATTCATTCCTGACCTCTTGGGGCGGTTTGTGGAGAGGAGCAAATATGGTCTGATAGTATGAAGCAACGAAGAGAAGCAATAAAATGTGGAAAACTAGCAGATATAGAATTCGAAGAGGAATTGACTCCACTGTCACTGAAAATAAGGAGGATATCAAAACTTAACAAACGATTCCGAGTTTAGTGATGAATAAAGAAAAGTAGGAAACTCACAAAAGACTAATTGATATACATACGCGTAGTAGGCCCATCCAACAATTCCAGCGACGAATAGAACAGGAAGCCATCTAACGAGATTGATCAAGAAGCGAATACAAACGTTTGTACTTTCGCCGTCGCATCCTCCCATCGAATCTTCAAATTAATTGATAATGAGAACAGAAATCATCAATAAGATCAATTAATGACTCATTTATAAGAGAAACGAATGAGCATTTCCATATTACGCGGACACAACGCGATAAGAGAAAGTCAATCGAGCAAAGAAGGAAGGATATAGACAAGAAGACTAACCTAAATGCAACGAATTAAGCGCGAGAGAGTTGTGTATTTATCCAGAAAATAGGCTATTAGAACGAAGATGTCACTTGAAGGAAGATGAAAAAGGGGAATGCGCCGAGAGATGAGAGAGTGTGTGTGCAAAGAGAAGATAAGGCAAGCGGATAAGTGTGACCAAGAGAAACGAGGCGTAGTTATAGCAACTGTTTACTGCTAGTTCGGTTCAAGTGAATGACTCATATCTACTCATGCTCTGTTTCAGGCGAGAGAGGAAAGTGATTACCGTATACGCTCCTTCGCGCAGTTGAATCACAAACTAGTGGACTAGTGGCGATTGTAAATTGAAGTCGACAGCGCAAGCCATCATATTTCGCACAGCGCACCATTGAGAATCTCATATTTGATTTTAAAAATGCAGCCACGACATGAGATTAGTCGATAAAATTAAATGAAAATACAGTAATCTTCCGACTATGAACTATCCGAAACTGACTAAATTGGTTCCACATATCAATAAATTTTTATCTATTGAAAGACAAAACAGTTTATGCAAATATAGCTTCGATTTTGCCACCTGAAACGTTCAGACACACCTTAAACTTCCAAAATTAAAAATATATATGAAAATATTCGAATCGAGTCGAGGGCCGTCATTTAGTAGATTTCCCGGTCGCTCAGGCCGGTCTATCGTTTCGTATCTTTTCGCGTTTAACGCGTTTGCGTAGCGTTACTAAATAGCTCGTTTTCTTAGTCTCATATTTTCAATTTACAGTTCAATTTCAGCCACATGTCGTCTTTAGAGGATGCAGGAGAATCATTCGAAATATGCGATCGCCGTGCAAAGTATGCAGTGGTTCCTAAGCGAACAAGCGATGGACAGGTAAAGAAATAGCTATTTTTCTTCGTGTCGATTGAAATTTCGAAGAAATAAGGTTTTATAGGTGGTCAAACTCGCGCCGAAGAAACTAAAGACTCAACACGAAACTCGTACAGTTTTGCCGGAAGAGAAATACCTGGCTGGATTAGAGGAGATCATCCAGAGAGATTACTTCCCAGAGCTTCCCAAGCTTCGTGTCAGTTTATTCATTTCTTTGCAATTGTGGATAAGGAGACATTCTTTCTGTTGTATTACTTCGTGACCATAGTGAATTGGTTGTTATTTGCAGGCTCAGAACGAATTTCTCGACGCTCAACGGAATAATGATATTGCTAAGATGAGGGAACTACAGTTGCAATTCAAGACGACCAGACGAACCGAACGAAGAACTTCTCCTGGAAAGGTTAGAAAAAAGGGAATACTCATATCTAATAGTGAATGCCAGGCCCAATTCGAGATGACTCCATTGACTGCTCCATCACCAGCAGTATTTGATCCAGAGACTCCTGGACCAAGTAAGGGAGCGGGATACGATCCTGATGAGATGATGACACCCATTCCTGGTGCCAATCCTGAAGGAGATAATGAGGTTTATTTTAATATCTTGGTTTATTCATGCAGATGAAACTCATGTAGAAGAAAAAGTAATTCTTGTGATTTGAGGTGATTAAAAAGAAGAAATCAGCCGTCGAAGGACTCACTGTCGATGCATATCTATACAAATTCACTTCCGGTTTGTTTTATCAACTTTTCATGAGGATCTACCATCTTGGATGTTTGGAGCTGATTGTGAGTGGTGTATGATACTTTCCTCTTTGCAGAAGACAATGCATCATTCGAGGAAGTTGCTGCATTGGCAGAGAAGAAACATCGAGAGAAGATCCAATGGTTGTACGATGCTGCCGATAAACATAACAAGGAGAAGGTAATCTGACTATTTCATTTAATAAGATTGATTTTGATAATTAAATTTGCAATTGAACAGACGTATTTTTTAAGGTATCATACGGGAATGCACTCACTCACAATGCAGATGAACAACTCGCTCTCAGATACGATGAAGAAGCTATTAAAGGTTTACCATTTATATTTTATTAATATTAATATAAAATATATATTCACCACTATTTTATCACAGTGAAAAATTCTTTGTAATGATTTGTTCCAGCTAAGCCGAAGGCTCTTGATAACTGGTCGTACACTGCTCATTCACACGTTCTCTTCCATCCGGAAGATGCTGCACTTACTGAGACTGAGAAAGAAGCACAAAAGAAGAAGTAAGTAATAGAGATCAGAAAATTAAGACTTGTTAGTTATGGAGATTAAGTTGTATATGCCAATTTAAGGAATCAACGAGAGATCAATAAGATAGCAACGAGATTTCCCTTTAATCAGAAGATGGCTCCTAGTGAGGTGAGTCCCATTTCTTTCATTCTTGTCAATTGGACGATTCAATAGTTCATTCTGTTATCCATTTCAGTCATCAATGGCCCGTGCTGCCTTCTCTCAAGCAGTTCAATTGGCAGGGAAAGTGGATGCACTTGGAAATGAATTAGGAGTTGTTAAGGGGAAGACACTCGGATTAGTTGCCACTCCTATGATTAATCCAGGTAGGATGAGAGAGTGAGAGAGATGGAATAGATGGTAAGAATAATGATTTAAGGTGTGGATGATACTCCTTTGATGACATGGGGAGAGATCGATAATACTCCGTTCCGATTGGATGCGGCTGATGTGGATGTCGCCCCTGCTTCTGCCCCTGCATTCAAGGTACGGTAGATAGAGGGAGGAATACGAGGGGAACAATTATTTGTATTACAGATCCCAGCAATTCCTGCTCGTGAAGCTCTCGCTCAGACGATATCTGAGACATTGGGAAAGAGATTCCATGATAAGAGAAAACATGCAATTAGAACATTGGAGAAGGGACAGTGAGTTATTATCATAATTCGATTACGGTAGTTAAGAATCTATGATGTGAATGAATGGATAATAAAGGTGGTCTTTCAGTTCAACAGGACGTCGAACTCCTTTCTCTCCTTCGACTCTCTCTCCTGCTGCTGAGAAATTAAAGGCTAAATTGGGAATAAAGACGGGAAGAACTCCACTTCATACGCCTTCTCCTCTACTCACAAGGTTAATCACTCATTCGTCTTACAATGGTTGTAATCTGTCATTATTATAGATCACCATTGATTCGAAACCCTGGAGCTTCAACTTCATATTCTTCATCTCGTTCGATTTCAACACCTAAAGGAGGATCAACTCCTTCATCTATTACAGATAATCTTCTCTCTGTTTCATTCCCATCTCCATTTGGATCAATGAGAGGAGGGGGAGAAAATACTCCTACTCCTTCACATAAAAGAACTATTGAGAAGGATGATAAGAAGAGACCAACAGCTGGAGATTTCTTCTGATTTATCCCCAAATTATTCATTTAAATTCACTTCTTACGGTAAACGGTACTTGTAATTGTGTCAAAGCCAACAATTCTATCTGAAGATTGTACAAGTTTTTCTTAAATTCTTGTGAAGAGATAATAAAATATTGTTATTTACTTTTTCTAGATAATATACATTGGTGATATTCCAACTATAGTATCTCTATTCAGAATAATGAATGGTAATTGATATATTTTTTTTGTATTGAGATGAGTATCGCAACTGATGAACAAGTGCTTGGTACTTTCGATGATAGTCCAATGAGAGATATTGTCCATCAAGTAAGATATTCTCTCTTCCTTCTCATTTCTTCTCCTCTCAATAGGTTGTATTCGATGCATATGGTCGTCGAATGGCTACTTGCTCATCCGATATGTTCATTTGTGTATGGGATAGAGAAGACAGTGGAATGTGGATTAAGACTAGCAGTTGGAAGGTGCCCTTTCACTTATTCCCTCCTCTTTCTCCATAGATTGAATCTCTTATAGATTCATGGTGGTCCCGTCACGAGAGTCGCCTGGGCACATCCTGAATTCGGACAGGTACGATCGATAGACTACTGTAATAGAGAGATACCGTACTCTCTCAGGTGCTAGCTACATCATCGAATGATCGATCAGTATTCATATGGGAAGAATCAACTGGAATCACACCTGCAAAGTGAATTGAAAAAAGAGGGGATGGATAGGAACGAATATTATTGCAGATGGACAAAGAAGGCTTCATTCGCAGACAGTAGAACTACCGTCACTGATATCAAATTCGCCCCCAATTTCCTCGGATTGCAATTGGTGAGAATGACATCGATTTTAGAGTGATTAATTTGATATTCTTTGGAGGCAACAGCGAATTCAGCAGGAATAATTCGATTGTATGAAGCTCCAGATATCATAGATTTATCCCAATGGTCACTACTGCATGAACTTAATGTGAGTATACTACTGTGACTCGGGACAAATCAAATGATATGACTATTCGAATAGAATTAATATTCAGCCGTTCTATTATCGTTGTTCATCAATCTCATGGTCTAATGCACAAGGTCTTCGTCCTCTTATGGTAGCCGGTTGTGATGATGCTGATGCGAAGAATGGAGGAGAAAGAGGAGAAAATAGAGAAAGACTTGTCATCTATGAATTGAATGATAACGTCAGGTAAGCAGGAGAAGGCAATGAGTACAGTAATGGTCTTAACTTGAGGAAATGGATCAATCTTCCATCAGTGAAGATTGAAGAGACTCGTCCAGTGAATGATGTTGCATTCTCTCCTGCAGTATCCATGCTTGGCCATGTTGTTGCCGTCGCTGCTGGAGATGTTAATCTATATAATCTCACTGTGAGTAGAAGAATAAGAGGAGGAGGGTGATAATGATATGGTTGTAGGTTGGTCGATCTCGATCCTCCAGTCCATCTGAACCAACATCGTATATCGTACAGAAGATTGCTGTGCTTAGTGATGGGTATAAGGTGAGTAAAGAGGTGGAAGATGGGGAAGGGGAGGAAGGGAAGGAAGGAGAGAGGAGGATTGACTATTCAGACTTGGAGACTCTCATGGAATGTCACTGGAAATGCAATCACTCTCTGTACTGCGGAAGGAGCTATTCGAGTTTGGAAATGTGAGTAGAAGAGGAGGAGAAGGAATGTGGTCTTCAGTTTCTCTTCGTCATGTGCAAAATTAGGAAATCTAAATTTCATATGCCTCATATTCAGCGATGTATCTGGATGAATGGAAATTGGTGTCAACATCTGTTCCCTCTGAGAGAAAAGAAACAAAGAAGAAACGATGGAATGAAATGAAGACTGTCGTACCTCATCACAATCCTTCTATCTACTATTGATTGATTCCTCTTTCTACGATCTCGATTACTCCAATTAATCTCTTCTTCTTCTTCTCTTCCCCTCACACGTTGTTACTATTCTTATATGTTTGTTCTTCACTCACTCACTCATCTCATACGTGTATGATAAATTGTATCAATGATTAACTGAATTGAGACAGAGAAAGAAGTGGTTCATTCCACGTGATCATATCTCTATTCTTCTTATTGAGAACAGTAAATCAGCCCCGAAATATTGATAGTGATCAATCAAAAGAGTGGAGAGTGTGGGTCAGTACCCTACTTAAGTATAAATGACCTTCACTAGAGTAACTTCTTCCTTATCTATCGCCCCCCCCCCCCCCTGTCTCTCTCTCTCTTCTCTCCATCCTCTCTATCTCTGTTTCTCATTTCCAATCGCTCCCTTCTGATCTCTACCCTTTAATATGACCCTTTCTTATCATACATTTCTCAATTGATTTCTTTTTCTCTAATTCCACTGTGGGGTCAGTATTATCTCGCAGTCCCTCTTTAATCTCAACACGTCATTGAGTTATCTTTCTCTCTCCTTCATAAACCTCTTTCAAATTGTCTGATGAGATGGCTATTTTGTGATAATCACTCCATGTTTCTGTCTGTCCTCGTGATAAGAAGTCTTCTCTATGCTATTCGCCTCTCATTCTCTATTATCTCACATCTATATTTTCAGAATATACGATGACTCTGGAGACTAAAGTAGCCAACTGGCTCAAGTGGGATAAGGTGAGATATTTGTGAGATACACAACTGACAAGTTTCCTAATATTTGAGAGAATTGGAAAACGAACGGAAACATTATTCTTAATAGCGCATTGTATTTAGAATGAGAAGACTCGTGGAGAGATTCAATCTCTCGTCGATTCGAAGGATGATGCAGCACTTGCTGCGAGAATGAATGGAAGACTTCTATTCGGAACTGCTGGTCAGAGATCAAAGATCAACTTCCCTCCTTCTCCTTATCCCCTTTACATTTATAATCTAATCAGGAGTTCGTGCTCGTATGGAAGCTGGATTCGCGAGACTCAATGATCTCACTATCATACAGGTGAGAAAACAATGAAAACCATTTCAACGATATGGGAATAAATGTGGACGATAGTAAGGTGTATAATTCAGTTGTCTCATGGATTCGCTCGTCACGTCAAGAATGTATATCCAGGAGAGAGTAGAGGAGTGGCAATCGGATTCGATGGAAGACACAATAGTAAGAGGTACGGTAGAAAGAGAAAGGATACTGTAGATAATATCGATTGAGAATGTATCGTAATCAATTTCCATTTCAGATTCGCTCGTCTGGCAGCAAATGTGTTTATGAGGAATGGAATCAAAGTGTATCTCTTCTCGGAAGTTGCTCCAACTCCTGTTGTGGCAAGTTCATTCTCAGACAATATCAACTTGCTCCAGAATGGGGAATTGATATAATTGGAATTCATTTCAGTCATGGGCAACAATTCATCTTAAATGCGATGCTGGTCTAATGGTCACTGCATCCCATAATCCAAAGGAAGACAATGGATATAAAGCATATTGGAGTAACGGAGCACAGGTTGATCAGTCATCTTACTCTTCCTCTTTTATTCCTTTTCCTTCTTAGATCATTGGTCCTCATGACGATGAAATAGTGAAGATTGCTGAAGGAGAACCTCAACCTCGAGATGAATATTGGGATATTGATGAAATTGAGAAGAATCCACTATTCAATTCTGCCGATCCATGCATCGATCCCTATTTCGCGGCTGAGAAGGAATACAATTACAAGAGGTATAAAGGGAGGCTAGGAACAGGAGTAATGGGATATTGTTAAGATCAATCAATGAAAAGACTCCTATCAAATTCACTTATTCTGCATTCCATGGTATTGGATATCATTACTCCAAAAGAATGATGAAGGAATATGGATTCCCCGAAGATAAATTCTTCTCTGTTACTGTCAGTAGTCAACTCATTCTACTATCAATGATAACCTAATTATGAGAATGATTTAATCTTCTCATTTAGGAGCAACAAGAACCTAATCCCGACTTCCCCACCATTCCCTTCCCTAATCCCGAGGAAGGTCTCAAGGTTCTCACTCTATCGATTGAAAATGCCGAGAAGAATGGATGTACCGTAATCCTTGCGAATGATCCCGATGCTGATCGATTGCAGATGGCAGAGAGAAGAAAGGAGTAAGTGTAGGAGGGGAGGAGATGAAGGGGGGGAGAGAGGGGAGAGGATGGAATGAATACTCTATTACAGTGGATCATGGAAGATCTTCACTGGAAATGAAATGGGAACATTGATTACATGGTGGATTTGGAAGAATTGGAGAGAGGCCAATCCGACTGCTGATACTTCCAATATTTATATTCTCAATTCTGCCGTTTCATCACAAATTGTGAAGACGATGGCTGAAGTTGAAGGTGAGTGGAAGAGAAGAGGAAAGAGAGGGAGGAGGTGGAGGGGGAAGGAGAGTGATAGACTGATTGCAGGCTTCAAGAACGATATCACTCTCACTGGATTCAAATGGATGGGAAATGTATCGTATGATATGGCAAAGGAGAATAAGAAGGTCATTCTGGCATGGGAAGAATCGATTGGATTCATGCCTGGTCATACTCTTGATAAGGTAAGAGAGAGAGAGGAGGAAGGGAAGGGGGGAGATGATTATCCTTCAGGATGGAGTAATTGCTGCTGCAATATTCGCTGAAATGGCTGCATTCCTTGAGACAGAGGGAAAGACACTCGAACAGCAATTATTCGCCCTCTACCATAAGTGAGTACGGTAGATTACGATTTATTACTTTATCGATTGATTGAACGATGTATTCTTAATTGCAGATACGGATATCATCTAGTCCGTTCTTCTTATTGGATGGTCCCTTCTCCTTCCGTCACTCAGGAATTATTCGCTACTCTCAGAAAGGATCTTAAGGTATACTGTACTTTGAAGATTACGGTATGATATTAATTTCAGTTCCCTGAGCATATTGGAAAGGAAAGAGTGAAGTATGTAAGAGATCTCACAGTGGGATACGATAACAGCCAACCAGGAAACAAACCAGTTAGTGATTTCTCCCTCCCATTCTTACTCTATCACATCTTCCATTCAGCTTCTTCCTCTTTCAACGTCTTCTGAGATGGTTACATTCACTCTTGAGAGTGGATCAATTGTCACTCTCAGAGCATCTGGAACTGAACCAAAGATCAAATATTACATCGAATTGAAGACTGCACCTGGAAAGAATCAAGAGTGAGTAAAAGGGGATAATGGGATTGTTGGAAGGAATAATGAGATAGAATGATTGAATGGAATATAATTCAGAGATCTATCATCAGTATTGGAAGAACTCTCTGCTCTTGAGAGAGATGTAGTGTCTACTCTTCTTCGTCCTCATCAATTCGGACTCATTCCTCGTAAATAGATCTCTTTATTCATTCACTTCTAGTTGACACCCTCCCCCCTGTAGATTATTGAGATACAAGTGCTCCATATAATTCCCACCATTTTCCTCATGGTACAATCAGTTCTAGTTCATTCCACCCCTCAGTGCTATTTTGTGACAGGAAGATTGTAATTAGGTAAGTATTTACTCGCAAAATGTATTATTGTAGATTAATCAGAGTAATAATAAATAAATTAACTCGCTTTATCAAATTGATGATTTAGTTGCACACGAGGCGGAATACACGTTGTAAAAATATTCTCAAGTGAGATTATTGATTAGATTGGAGTGTTGATAAGAAGGCAAATGAAGGCAATCACGGATGATCCGATGAAGAATGAATAATACACTATGTACAACAGGAACAATTATTGATAAATACAAAATGAAGATCTATCAAATATATGAAATGGTCTATACTATAATAATATCTCAATCGAATATGAAAGTAGATCAGAGTCTCTCATTGGGATCGATGTCAATAGGAGCACGTTTACTACGACGTTCACAACTAAAGAGTAATTAGATTATTGAAAGAGAAGAATATCTTACCGAGGGCAGAATCTACTCCTTAATTCGAAACATTTGTGATGATAAACAGCAAGACATTTACAGCACATTGAGACATTGTCAGAGAAGGGAAAGATAATCTGAAAAGAAAATGAGATATCTATGCAAGTAAGCAGAAGGTGAATCTTAAACGAATAAGTACTAGGGTTGGTTAAACGGTAACGGGGTTACTCTGGTATTTCAGCCCCAATGGTCCCCCACAATTCCCCCCATTGGGAGGGGAACTGGGGGACCATTGGGGGGATTTTTGGGGGACCATTAGGGGGTGAAGGGTCTTGGGGGACCATTGGGGCAAATTCTTGGGATCCCATTGGGGGATGAGTCGTTGTGCGCATAAGTTGGTAGTGTGATAACAACAAGCAAATATCTTTACTTTTATCCAAAAATGTCATATTTACATACAAATACAAAAGGAAAAAGATGAACTATGATATAATT
>LS485057.1:519992-541382 GCA_900490705.1 Pristionchus arcanus
TATATATATATATATATATATATCTGTGACAATCTGTGACACGTCTCACCTCAGACATTGTGTATAGATCGGAACTCTCAACGAAATTTTGATGTCTACACAGATACTGAAGGATACGAAGTTGACGAGCACTCTGATAAAGGAATTGAGAGATTGAGATGAGAAGGTAAATATACTCACTCTGCACGATACAAAGTAACACTTCATGAATAGGAAATCACTGCGAATTCGAGTAATTCTCTTGAGTGAAGAATTCAATTTGATGAGCATTGGATTAGCAGCTGCCAATGGAATTAGAGGACGACTACAATGACATTATTATTAACTATTTAATATAAGTGAGTACGGTAGATAAACTCACTTATCGATCATTGCCAGTAACTGTTTGGATGCTCTACTAACTGGACGAGGTTCACTATCAAGATTATGAAGAACTCTAGCAGGAATCGTCATCTAGGAATGAGGTATCAGTTCACCCCCACTCCTCTCTTATTCATCCTTACCTGATCATTCCAATGACAAGATGAACAGAAGTAGAGACCAGAATAGTCACAAAGACGAGGTTCTAGAGTAGATGAACCTTCTGAAGATAGATATTTTACTTGATCGATATCAGAGAACTACGAACCGAAGGAGAGTGGATGAGCACACTCATGACAACGATAATTCTGTGCAGCCAATCCTTGTTCCTGACAGATATTCATATTGAGAGAGAAATCACGACGAGTCACGAGAGAGGAAGCGCATATTCGACCAACGGAAGATGTACACTTGTCGTGAGTACGAAGACCACAATCTAAATGATATCAAATGTTATATATCTCTGATATTCAGTCGAATACCTTACTCTAATAACATAAAGTGAGCTAAAACTAACATTTGCATCTTCTCCATGCGTGCATTAATTTCCAAATGGTAGTCATGCAGACTTCACAGGTTGGATTTCTTCCCCGGATTGGTTGAATGACGAATGAATGACCACGAACACGAACGATCTGAATGATAATATTGAATATTGAAAATCGATTGAATGAATATTTCAACTTCTTCTTTCTCTCCATCTTCATCATCGATTGTCTGCTTCTCCAATCCCAATTGAACTAATTTATCCAGATATCCCTGTCGAAGTGTTCTTTCTTCCTTCAATGGCAATACACAATAATCAATATTTGATTGACAATCAAAACCTTTTCATCTGAATCGCTCAGTAGACGGAGCTTCTCCTTGCACAAGTTAACAGCGATAGTGATCTCCTCTTTCCTGGGATGAAATAAAAGGTACAATGTCATCTGATTGTTTATAGGCTGTATAAAATGTGGGAAGGGTGAAAATTAACCTCGTGAGAGCAGGATTATCTCTTCTCGCTTGATCTAAGATGTCGAATACTTCCATTTCCACAAAGTTCTCATCTGCTCCTTGTTGTAACTTCTCATCATCAAAGAAGACGTCGGACGAGACCGACGACATAATGATACCCTCTGAATGAATCGAGTATACAAAAGAACTGATAACAAATGTAAACACGATTGTCTGACGAGAAAGCGACGCGTCAGCAATGATTAAACCTTTCCCAATGTGAGCGAAATTATCAATCAGGAGCACAGATCAAATCAAATTTAAAATATATTATAAATTGGAGGAAAAAAAACAAAATAACAGCGAAAAATAGTAAAACAAACATATTTTGAAAGGTGGATTTGACTTACAGTCAACTAATCACGAATTAGCTTTTTTTGAAAATACAGTAAGATTATTTTTATCGATGAAATTTTCATAGTTATTATTGAGATCATCAAATTGAAATATAATCCTTTATCTGATGAATTGTTAGTGTTACTTGAAATATTTTTCAAGAATCTCATTGAGGATTTTCATGTCAATCTGAAGATGATCTCCTTTCATTGTATAGAATTGAAGTCGTCCAGATTGATCGAGAGTACGCAGTCCAATTCTATCTTCCGTGTACAACTTTGTCTCATTGTATTGAACGATGGTATCGATATCCTTCTCTGCGTAGAATCCAAACCACTGAATAATCAATTGATGAATAGGAAGAATAGTTTTGATCTACCGAGGAATCACGAGGAACAACCATTGAATCTTCATCGAACTTCACTAGAATCAATTGTTCCAGATTTGCCAGATTTGTCTTATACGCATCGTTTTGCTTCTGCAAGAAATTGAGATTCAATAGATAAAACGAAAATGATGTTCACGAGTTCATTGTTGATCTCAGCAATGAAGATGCTCTTGGTTCGATACAGTTCTTCGTCATCAGAATCATGGAAATATTGAGCTTGGACGATTCTAAATTCATTCATTCATATCATTTGAGTCATATAATCATACGTATTCTGAATCCAGTCGATATATGCTCCCTCATCCAATAGTTGACGAATCTCATCACAGAGAGGTGTATCACCACCACAATGGGGGAAACCTTGAGTACGGTAAGGTTACTGTATCTGATATTTAATCTAACCGTAGACTCCTTGATGTTGTCCTCCAAGAGTGACAAGGTTCTTCATAGGAGGATTCGGACATCTCTGAGCGACAGCTCGTCTGAAAGATACCATACTCACAATCTTTCTTAGTGATGGACACACAGGAATTGTCCTCCTTGAGATAATCCGATGGCATTGAACCCTCCTGCAAGTTTGGGATCTGCTGCGATCTTTGCACAGATTCCTTCTATCTCGTCATTCATATTGGCAAGGAATCCCTTCTCTCGATCCTGATACAAAATGAATATGATTGGGATAGAGATGAAGAGTGATGAGGAAGTGGTATCTCAACCTGCAGAGTATTCGATCCCAATTCAACAGAGTACATATACACTCCAGGAATCTCTTTCTTGATACTGTTCATAAGGGATCCCATTGAGGTTGCAGAACAACATGTGTCGCCTTAAGAAGAAAGGTCGATAGACTGGTTAGATACTGTAGTTATTAGATACCCATTCCATGCCAGAGAACGATTGGAGTTGGATCGGCAGCCACAAGGGAAGAGGCTGACGCTACAAGGAGTAGTGTTGCCAACATCATCACGAGAGAATGAGCTCGGTGTGCGAAGGCCTCTAATCTACCTAGTAGACTCTCGTAAAGATAAGGGAGATCTATACATCACACTGTTGTCTAGTTTGAGCATAGATGATCTTGCACATTTATTTTTACATTAAATGGATTATATTGTTTGCGCATCATTGCTTCATACATTTCACTTGCACGTGTGAAATAATTATTTGGCCGATTTTGCAAAATTTTGTAGACATTTTTTTAAAATCAGTTCACGGTACATACATACATGCATGGCCGTGGTGAACATTGTACTGTAATCGTGCGTTGAGTGCAAAACAAGCTTGTATTTTCGAATTCCCGCTCACAATTTCTTTAACGATTTTTAGCTTGTTAGAAATTGATAATATCCTTGTTTTTATGACCGCGGTCTGTCGATTGTACCTTCAGGGACAACTTATCTTATTTTAACTCAAAACCGTTGCACGTGGTTTACCAGTTTTCGTTGTTATATTTGCAAAGGTTTTTTCTCTCCATTTATTGCAATATTGATCTTCCTTTTTAAGGAGTTCCGTCTCGTCAAACTATACCAATCATGTCTGGACGCGGAGGAAAAATGCAAAAGGTTTGCATAATATGTTTCTATTTAACATTTCTTGGGCATTCAATATACGAAGCTGGTAACTATGGTGATAATTATATTTACAAATTATTCTTATTTCCAGGTGATGGTGCAGCCCATCAACCTCATCTTCCGATACCTGCAGAACAGGACAAGAATCCAGATTTGGCTGTACGAGAACACCATCCACCGTATCGAGGGATACATCCTCGGTTAATTTTTTTACGTTGCAAATGTCTTTGGACCGAATCATGAGGAGTATATTCTACCGTTTTACATTTATCTATTTTAAGGATTCGATGAGTACATGAACATCGTGTTGGACGAGGCTGAGGAAGTGAACGTGAAGTCGAAGAGTCGCAACAAGGTCGGAAGAATTCTCCTCAAGGGAGACAACATCACTCTCATCCAGCAGGTTGGTTAATTAATATTTGTCGTACTTTAAAAAAAATCTTACTGAGAACACATTTAAGGCTACCGAGTCCGAGTCTTAATGCGACAGTAATCTCCGTTATCCTTTCATCACGTCCGAACCTGTGACGATCTCCGAAACACTCCGAGTTTTCCCATTTAATGTTTGCACATTGTTATTCCTCTCTGACTCTCTCAAGTTAATTTATCGATTGCTAGCTTAAATGGCTTCCTTCCAAACTATACAGTTAACGTTGTGGCGACCTCTGGTTGCGATATAATAAATCGTTTTATATTATACTGTTGTATTACTCGATATTTGCACCCTCGGGTTATGGGCCACATGATACCACGATACCGACTTGTTTGTTGAACGTTTGGCAACAATTCACATTAAGCATGCTGTTAATAGCTTCAATATTGTCGATAGTTGTCCCTGCAAGTTCCATATTGGAAACCGGTATTCAATTGAAAGTAGATGAATTTTTCGAAGCTCCAGGTAAATCATTGCCTAGACCGTGCAATTTACTTAGTATACTTGGTAGGTCACACGAACAATTGGGCAGTGCTAGTAGACACTTCTCGCTTCTGGTTCAACTACAGACACTCGTCCAATGTACTCTCCCTATATCACTCAATCAAAAGGCTTGGAATACCGGATAGGTACGATGTATCTTTGAGCACTAAAAACTACTACATTGCAGTAACATAATCGTAATGCTGGCTGAGGATATTCCATGCAATGCGAGGAATCCCAAACCAGGTATGATTGGTTTATTCCATAGCTGATCAAGACTTGAGTCCTTTATCGAATAGAGAAAATGAGTGGCAACAAGTAGTTGGTATTACTTCAAAGATAATCTTGATCCGCCTACTCATTTCGAGCTCTTCTTCTTTTTCTTCTTCTTAATGTATTGACTATTAGTCATATTCATAGTTGTAATACCTTTCCTCCTAGAGGAGTCGTTGCTTTCTTGATTAGACGAGTAATTGCATCTTGTGCCTGTAGATACATTTCTTCCATTATCTTCTATTGCAATCACTTACATTGGGATCAGCCTCAATCTCTCCTGCTTTCACTGCATCAGCCACTAATCTCACATTTCCCAATTCTTCCATTTGTTCATGACCACGGGGACCGAATTTGCCTAAAAGAGTGGAAGGTGGGAGAGTGCTATATCAAGGGGTTACTCACTCTTCTTATTCGATCCACTTTTCTTCTTATGCGATCCAGCTTTGTGTCTATCCTTCTTGACAACAGCATTGTTCACCATCTTGTGTTTCGTCCCTCCAGAATCAGAACCCTCCGACGGGCTCAAACATCCATATTGGATAGGCTTATTTGTCTAATCACACTCACGGTTTGAATTTGTTCTTTCCTGAGCTGCTCGATTTCTGAGTGCCATCGGCGACTGGAAGAGGAAGAGGAACTGAGAAGATATGGATAAGGGAAGGAAAGAGAGGGAAGGGAGGAAACACCTGGCTTCGGCTTCGGAGCATCCAATGAAGGTTGAATGATATTGATATATCCAACTCTGCCTGGAGGTGGTGACTGAATGAAAGGAGAGAAATAGAAGAAAGAGGGAAAGGATCAAACCAATGGTTGAGAGGAAGCTGGAGCGGGAGTGACTGAAGTGGCATTCGGGGTTGTTGTTGTCATTGTAGAAGACATCGAAGTTGCTTAACTCATACTCTTCCTAATTGATACGATAAACACTATGGAATACCCGATGAGGAAGGCTTAGCAGCTGTCTTTGGAAGACGACGAGGAGGGTCATTTGATTCTATCGGCTGAATGGAATAATGAAGATGAAGGGAAGAGTAGAGAAGGAAGCTCACATCAGAAGCAGGAGCAGATAGAGGACCAGATGAGGGTTGAGATGGAGGAGCTGTCTTCTAGAGAGGGAGTAGTGATTGAAGAGATGAGAGATGTACCTTATCTCTCTGGAATAGTCCTGCATTGGTAGGAGGAGGAACACGAGTAATTGTCTTCTTCTGAATAAAAGAGAAAGATGATCAGTTCTTGATGGTAGACTAACTTTTGGCTGTGCAAGTGGTTCCTGTGAGAACATCTCGGCTGATTTAGGAGCCATTGGCTGGAATTTAATGGGATTTATGAAAGGAAGAATAAGGAAGAGATGATATACCACATTGGGAGGAGGAGGAGGGAGAACTGAACGAGGACGCTGAAGAAAGAAGAGAGATAGAGAAGAAGGAGGGAGGGGAGGAGAGAGGAGATCTCACTTTGGGTGGATCCATCACTTCTGCTGATGTTGTCTCTGCTGATGAAGGACGAAGAGGAAGAAGCATGGGGGCATGAAGAGAGAGAGAGTAAGGGAAGAAGTGAGGGGGGGGGAGAGAGTACCTGATGACTCTTCTGTTTGGGAGGAGCTCCTTGAAGAGATTCCCTTGTAGGAAGAGGACGAGATGGAATTGAGACTGAAAGAGAGGAACGAATTGAGAGGGGAGATGATGATCACTGACAATCATCGAATGGTCTCTTCTCAATGGCTGGAGGAGTCACTTCTTGAGGAGGAGGAGATAGAGCATTTCGATTAGATGGAGGAATCGAATGACGACCAGAGGGAATCGATTCCTGTGATGAGAGAGAGAGAGAATGGAGGAGGAATCAGTGACTGTACCTTGACTGCAGGATAATCATTGATATGAGAAGCTCCCTTTATCTCCTTAATTCCACTGATTATCCATATATTCCCTTCCCTCTGGATACCTTCTGTGCATTGACATCTCTAATGAATATATTGTAATCGGGTTCCTTCTTCGTCTTTCTTCTCTCGCTTTCTCTTGGGACAATGGGAAGAGAAGACTGTACTGATTGAATCTTGGACTGATTAGAGATCACTTCCTGTCTCATTGATGTCTGATGGAAGTAATGAGGAAGGAATGAGAGTGAGGAATGGGGAAGAATACCGTGGGATTTGGTTGAGTGAGAGAAGACTTATCATGAGAATCGCCATTGTAAAGAGGATGACGACCAGACGACTAAAAGAGGGATGGATTGAGATGAGAATGAAGATAGAGTAGGTTACCTGCTGAATAGGAGCTAGTCTATTAGACTGATTCATTTGAGAAGGAGGAAGGGAATTGTCAATTGGCTATGAGGAAGAAGTTGTTCATTATATTTTATGTCCATTGAATACCTTGATAGCAGAGAGATTCTTAAGTCGAGACTTATCCATTAAGTTTTCCATTGGCAGATCATTACTTGGAGTATCGTGATAGGTTGAATCCTAAGTGAGATTAGATGAGAATAAGAGAGAAGAGATTCCATTGTACCCCTTGGAATACTTCCGTTCTCTTCATCTTCACTGTAGTTCGAGTAGTCATTCTGGAATGAGATAGAATGAGGAATGGAGAAGGGGAGGGATAGTACCGTGTAGGGAATAATTGATCCATCTGGATCAATCTGACCATTTGAGGATCTTCTTTCTCTACTGTAGTCAGACGAGCTGATTCTCTATTCATTGCACGAGATGACTCGATACACTTAATCAATTGATTAGAAGGGAGAAAAAAGGAAGAGACTAACGAAGATGGGAGAATGACGATAGAGAGTACGGGCATCAACCACTTGTAACTTCTGAAGACGAGTGACGATCCTGAATGGAAGAGATTGCGATAGGAAGAGAGGGGAGGGAGGGGAGATACCTATGGACAGTGAATGGAGCAGAGAGAGTAAGAGTGAATGGAACAGCAACATGATGACCAGTTGCATGAAGTGGAAGGAGTGTCTCCCAGATGGGACGAAGACGACGAGCACGATAGGGACCAAGTGGAGGTAGAAGAGAATGAGCAGTCAGGAACTGAATGGAAGAGATAGGAGAGGAGGAAGGAAGGAAAGAGACCTCGCCACTACACTCATTCGTACGAGTTGTGATTGAATAAAGTGGAGGTAGAACTATTAGACGAATTGAACGAATCTGAGAGAGAAGATGATAAGGGATGAGAGGGAGGGAGGGAGGGAGTACCTCTCTTGTCTTGATAGGATGAACGAGTGCTCGTCGTTGTTCACTTGCAGTAAGATAAAGAGGAACAAGAGTAGAAGAAAGAACTGATGGAGGAATGAATGGATACGCATATGAATCCTCAATTCAAGATATTGCAATCGGATACAGTATACCAAATCAACTTCTTCTTCTCTCAATAGATGAACTTTCTCGATTGGAGCATCTTGATATGGAGATGGAAGGAACCTTGTCTGATAGAGGATGGATTAGAGATGGAGAGGGAGAGGACCTACCTGTTCAGCCTGTTTCTTAGTTGAAAGACGAAGAAGAAGAGGTGTCCTCTCACTTGATCGATACACTTGGATACTGTAGGGATCGATGGAACGAGCGACGTGAGGAGGTTCGCTAGAAGGGATACGGTAGGAAGGACAGATGGGATACTCTACCATTTTCCTGTATTCCTCTTTGATATAGTGGCTGTTCTGGAAGAAGGAGGTCTCTGAGATATCTCAGTCATATCAATCTTCTGTTCAATCTTAGTCTCACTCTGCACCGTCACTGAACTCTCCTAAGAACTATTATTCAAATACAGTAGTTTACAGTTACGACGAACACTATATACTTGAGTAGATAGAGGAGGTCTCGGCCATTTCAGTAGTCTCTTTGGAGGGGAACCGGTCGTATCATCCATTGGTCTTCCCTTTGAAGAACCATCAATTTCTTTTCCCTTTGAAGAATCATCATTTGTATCAGCAATTATTCCATTCACAATTCCCTTCCTTGAGATATCTCCTTTATCCCTTGATGTCCTGAATAACTACAGTATGCCTACAAATAGGATATTGATTGATTTTACTCTGGAGTTTGGTCATCCTTTCCGGCTCTTTCTCTTTCTATTGCCAATCGATAATTCTCATGATAAATCTCTTCTTCGTCTCTAGGGAATCCATTTCGATAACGAGTTGTAGTGATCGTTGTTGAACTTCCTTAAGATATCACGGAATTACGATAGAAAAGGATAAAATTAGTGATAAATCGTACGAGTTAGAAAGGACGACCCATCCGTATGACGATACATGAGAGAAATAAATGGAAAATGAGAAGAGAGAATCGAGAATGGAAAATGGAAAAAATAAGTTGATTGAATTATAGAATGAAATTGTTATCTTATTGTTATCTTGAAATTGTTATTATTGTTATCTTCAGGTACTGTGTTTAACTCACCCAATTCTCCGCAGAATCTATATGGAGAGGATGTGGAAGTGGATTATCGTGGGGCGGAGGTTATCAAATTTACTATCGTCTATTAATTATTAATTGTTCTCTGCAGGTTACGGTAGAGAACTTCGTCCGCGTATTAACAGGAAGACACGATGAATCGACTCCAAGGAATAAACGGCTACTCACTAATCATCAAAGTAATGTACTGGTGAGAATAAGGATTGATGAATTTTCGTGAGAGTATTAATAACAGATTTACCTGACTGGCCATGGTGGAGATTCATTCATCAAGTTCCAGGTATTCATTATTACTATTGTCTGTATTTAATTAGAATTGATTATTCTAGGACACTCAAGAATTAACGAATGCTGAAATAGGGAATGCAATTAGGACAATGTATGAACATAACAGGTGAGATTCTTCCCTTCTCTTCTCTCTTCTCTCTTCTCTCTTCCATCTAATAATCAATCTATTTATAGATATCACGAGATGTTCTTCATTGCTGATACTTGTCGATCGGCTTCTCTCTATGAATGGATTAATTCTCCCGGGGTACATATTCAATCCAACAGTAGAAAATCTTATGAAAGTAATTAACAGGTTCTATCAACTTCTTCCTCTCTAACTCATGAAGAGAGTTACAGTTATGATATTGATGAGAATATTGGAGTGTATGTCATCGATCGGTATGAGAGAGAGAGATGGATTGGAATCGATTGCCTCATTCAGTTACTCTCACTTCACACTTCGATTCTTTGATGAGAAAATGAAGGCATTGAATTCATCTGCATCTATGCAGGTTCACTATTATATATTTTGAAATATACCACCTTTTTTCACTGTGAAGTTCAACAATTCTCCATTATTCCTATACCAATATCCTAACATAAACATAATATTTTAATATCCATTCTTACGAAACATGCAACACGATGTTTTCATATTTAGGAGTACCTAGAAGCATGTAATTATCAGCAGTGTCTGTCTACTGTAGGAGTAAGCACTGATAACTACTCAAAGGTAATAATTTGTCATTTCGTTCTTCTCCCTTTCCTATCAAATATTTTATCAGGATCCTAAGAGAGTTCGTGCAACAGACTTCTTCGGATCAAAGAGGATGATTCGATATTTAGAAGAAGAGATTGAATTGGATGAAGAATGGATGGAATCTATCAAGGAATATGTTGTATAATAGTTTTAATATTCTTAGTGCCATTACCTTCTCAAATACTGTGATTCTAAAGATACTATTTAACGGCTAAGAGCCCTTACTAATCTCACTATACGCTTTATTTATAGTTTTGTGATACGGGACTGTGATATGTAGATAAACATTAAATTGCAAATGACGATGCAAATGGTGTCAGTTACAGTACTTCATCGTTCATCGATTGCCAACAGCGGGTTTATCGAATCGTATGAGTAAGTGGAGATGGCTTCTACAGTAACCCGATATGAAATGGATTAGTGTCGTCTATGACTATTTCCACTTTGATCCGTTGAAAAGTCCGATGGCGAATCTATAATTAGACATTTTGGAATTGGACTGGGATCAATAGATCACCAATGTTTCCAGCCACTTCAGAATCGGGAATATTCATCTCTTTCAGTCCTTTCTCCAGTTTACTCAGAACCGCAGTGAAGTAGTCGAAGATGTACTGTAGATGATTCATCCATACTTTCTACCGTAATTCGTAAACTTACCGGAATCTTCACTTCAGGGAAGTACTTTCGAGTCTGATTGAAATTCTTGAGTCCTTCGAGATCCTTGAGGAGCTGAATAATAATGATAATCTAGTCCATTCCCATTCATCTTACATCCTCGACATTGCACTTCAACTCCAAACTACCGTAGTATTCTTGAGGGCTCTTACTCTCTCAAATAGATTAGTCATTTATTGAACAAATCACTAGATATCGTACTTGCAGTGGTAGTAATAGGCGATTTGGCGGATGTGCTCGACTTCTCTTCTTCATTTCTTTCCCTCTGACGCTTTACTCTTAATTTCATCTCGTTTCGAACATTCTTTCTCATGTATCTCACTTTCTCAACAATTCGACGAGTTTTCTCTGGCTCTCGATTATATTCACTTGAGATCCCATTCTCACATGGAATCGATTGATCCGATTTTCCAACTGGAAACATCTCATTCACAAATGAGCACATCAAAACAGATAACTGACTTTCTTGAGATATTTATCCGAGAATTCTTTAGTGTTATTGAGAATCTTCTCAATAGATTCATTGGATCTGAATTGGGTGAATACAGCTCAATAAAAAAGTTGATGAATGCTCACGTCGGTACATCACATAGAATCTCCATCGCTCTATAGGAGGGAGCGACCGTCTAGTACGAGAGCGAGATGTGAAAATGGATGGAGAAATGAGAGAATGATCACTCCCTCTCCCTCTCCCTCTCCCTCTCCCTCTCCCTCAAAATAAATAATTCTATTCTTACCATAAGTCAATTTACATTTCAATGCAATTACTCAATGCGAAGAGAAAATAATAAGTTACAGTACTTTATCATTTATCGATTTCGAATTCCAACAAATGGAGTTTTTTTCAAATAGTATGGATAGGTGTCGAATTCGGCTAATTGGGCAATATCGATGCAAGATGGAGATTGCTGCGAGTGGAGCTACTAGTGGTGTCGAAGTCGGAATCTGACAGTAGAGATTATCTGTACACGGCCAATATCATATTGACACACCGATATCATTCGTTTCAGGGATATAGATCTTGTTCAGAGATTTCTGCAGTTGACCGAGAACATTTGTGAAGTGGTCAAAGTAAAACTAAAAATAGTTGATTAAAAAGTCATTGCAGGAAATCAATAGATACCGGAATTTTGTTATCAGGGAAGTAATTGCGCGACTGGCTCAAGTTAGTCACAGCCTCGATATCTTTGTGAACCTGATGAAATTCGTTGATGTGAGATTATACCTGATCCTTACATCACGGATGTTTTCTTTCAATTCTACACTACCGTAGTAGATTTTGCGAACTGGGCTCTCCGAAAGGAAAATAATTTATATTAGGGGTATTCTACTACATTATCATACTCTTCTGCGACACATGAGTAACTGAAGTCGAACTGTTCTTCTCCTTTCGATTTCGCTCACTCTGTTGCTTGACTCTGGCAAACAATGAAAACTACCCCCCAATGCTTTTAAATACGATCAAACTTTGCGAGAAGCTGGGCCAGTTGCGCTTGGCTTCCAATGAGATTCTCTTCAGATGCCATTCTCGAATGGAACCGATTGATTCGATCGTCAAGCTTAAGATGACTTTTTAATAATTTTGCCCATTTTTTCGGAAAAAAACCACTTTCTTGAAGTTGTCAATGGAAGAACCCTGTGCACGATTGAGAGCAGTCTCCAGCGATTCACGAGAGCTAACGAGTAAAATGGTTTAGATGGACCCTAATTATACTCACATCGGTGGATTAGAATGATAATTCATCCCTGTCGATGATGCGACCGTTACTGATGGAGGAGAGCAAGGAAAATGGACGCCCGAGCCCTGTATGTTAAAACCCCCCACTCGTAATGAGAAAATTCAAATCATTCAACAGAAATTGTAATTATAATTTTATCCTCTCATTCGTCCACCGAACAATCGTAAACAAATATGAAACAACAGTAACAATAACTACTGGTACTACTATTCAGAACCTATGATGATTCTATTAGAATAAATCAGTCGCGTGCAGAGATCCTCGATGGCTCAAACAGGGAATTATATACGTTTAGTTGAACTTTCCGAGAATGTCAGTCTCACGGAAGATCGAGTATTCCTTGTCCTCGAAAGTGACCTGAATGAAAATCATAATTAGAAGGATAAAGCAATACTAAAAAAGACAGACAGGACCAAGAAATTGCGAGAAAAAGCACCTTGGTTCCTCCATACTCGGGAAGGAGCACACGGTCACCAGCCTTGACAGAGTTGGGGACGAGCTCGCCCTTTTCGTTGCGAAGACCAGGACCGGCAGCAACAACAGTCGCCTCAAGAACCTGAAAACGAATAGATGCTTAAAATTGATACGAAAAAAATTTTTTTATGAAAAGTCTCACCTTGCCCTGCGACTTCTCAGGGAGCATTATTCCGCCCTTGGTCTTAACCTCAGCGGCGAATCTCTCAACCAGAACACGGTCATGGAGAGGCTGGAAGGTCTTCAAGAGATCTCCATTCTGAAAAGAAAAAAAGAGTAACTAATTAAGATAGATTTCGGTCAATTACCACATGCATGTATATCTACCCCGCACATTTTAATGTTCAACTTGATTTTAAAAAAAAAGACTTACAGCAAGACGTCTGACGGCACGGAACATGATTGTCGAAGGAAACGAACGGATCGCGACCCCGAGAACTGGAATGGTCAGCAATTTCAGAATTTCGGGGGAGGAGTCAATGTGACACTAGGCCAATGGGGAGAATTACTAACTCGAGATTTTTCCAAAAGATTATTTTTAAAGACTATTTTTTACTTGAAACAATAGAAATGGATATGACGGTTATTCCTAGTTACATCAGAATATAAATACAATTTGATTTACATCATAAAATTGATGTTATTCTTATGTGCGCGCTCCTTAACTTTTCCCCGGCTCTTGAATTTTCCGGAAGTTCTCGAAATTTCGTCAGATCTCTTCACTTCAAATTTCATCGTTCGATCTGCTACCCGTCTCCTTTAGGTGGAAGTGTTTTCGGTATTGATTGTTATCCTAATTCTGTTTCCAGTCAGTATTAACCGGTTTGACGCATTCTCTGCTGTCTCTTGAAACATAGTTAACCGGTGCACCGGTGCGGTGCTAATTTTCTGTTATATTTTCGCAAACTATTAATTGTCTTGATCTTTTTGGTAGGCTATATTAATTTCATCTATTGCAGAAAGATGATGCGCCTCAATGGACGCACTGCCGCTGCAGTTCTCCGTAGAAACTTCGCCAAGGACGTTAAGTTCGGCGCTGAAGGCAGAACGGCCATGCTTGTTCGTTTTTGATTTGTTATTCCTGAATTAGTCGCTTTAAATGAATTGGTTTTGTAGGTGGGAGTTGACCTGCTCGCTGATGCTGTTGCTGTTACCATGGGACCTAAGGGGCGCAATGTGATCATCGAGCAATCCTGGGGCAGCCCCAAGATCACCAAGGACGGAGTCACCGTCGCCAAGTCGATCGACCTGCCGGACAAGTACCAGAACCTCGGCGCCAAACTCATTCAGGTAGGATTTCGGGAGTTTTTTTCTTTGTTCTTGTCGAGAACGAACTTTGAGCGAAATTTGGGTGACTGGTGATCGTTCTTTGAGTGTTCTTTGGAGTTGTACTGCGATAAGATAACATCGATCGAACAATCATCCGTCTCTACGGCCCACAATAATTGTTTGATTAGTAGCTACTAAGTAAACACGAATTGTTTGAGGGATCGTTATTGTTCACTCTGACGGTCACTAGCAAGTTGTTTCTCTTCAGGATGTCGCGAACAAGGCTAATGAAGAGGCCGGAGATGGAACTACCTGTGCTACTGTTCTCGCTCGTGCCATCACCAAGGAAGGATTTGAGAACATCTCGAGAGGAGCCAACTCTGTCGAAATCCGCCGTGGAGTCATGGCTGCCGTTGAAGTGATCGTGTCAGAGCTGAAGAAGCTTTCGAAGCCCGTGACCACTCCCGAAGAGATCGCCCAGGTTGCGACTATCTCTGCTAATGGAGATAAGGTCATCGGTGGCCTCATCTCTGAGGCAATGAAGAAGGTTGGAAACAAGGGAGTCATCACTGTCAAGGACGGAAAGACCCTCAACGACGAGTTGGAGCTCATCGAGGGCATGAAGTTCGACAGAGGATACATTTCTCCCTATTTCATCAACACTGCCAAGGGAGCCAAGGTGAGAAAATTAGCAATATTTATTTCCTTTTATTAATTATATTGGTCGCTGGTTGTTTGTCATGATGAAATTAGTTTACTACGAGTTTTCGCAGAGTGGGTCATATTAATTTTGCATAAGAGCAGCTAAATCTTAAAAATATGTATGTTACAGGTCGAGTATGAGAAGGCCCTCATCCTGCTTAGCGAGAAGAAGATTTCTAACGTGAACGACATCGTTCCCGCCCTTGAGCTGGCCAACAAGTACCGCAAGCCCCTCGTTATCATTGCTGAAGATGTCGACGGAGAAGCCCTCACCACCCTCGTCCTCAACAGACTGAAGGTATGTCTATTGCTCTTAGGGGTTTTCTTGTTTCTTACCAGCCGATTTCGCCCCCGCCTTCAGCGGGGGCGGCTGGCATTGTTCACCACTGATCTGTTCGCTCTCCACCCATTTCGCAGAGTAGAAAGCGCGCGCGACACGTTTGACTTTGTTCACTGTTTCGTGACCTGCCTAAGTGACTTTCGCAATAGCGAACAAACATACATACATCGGGAGGCCTCTCTCCTTTATTAAGGAGTATATGATTATAATCTTTTGTTTCAGGTTGGACTCCAGATCGCAGCCGTGAAGGCGCCCGGATTCGGAGACAACCGTAAGAATACTCTGAAGGATATGGCCATCGCCACTGGAGCCACCATCTTCGGAGATGATGCCAACCTCGTCAAGATGGAGGATATCCAGATCGGAGACTTTGGAGAAGTCGAGGAGGTGTCCATCACCAAGGATGACACTCTTCTTCTTCGCGGAAAGGGAGACCCCAAGGAGATCGAGAAGAGAATCGAGCAGATCGCTGACGAAATCGAGCAGTCTACCTCTGAGTACGAGAAGGAGAAGTTCAATGAGAGACTCGCTAAGCTCTCGAGAGGAGTTGCCGTTCTCAAGATTGGAGGAGCTTCGGAAGTTGAAGTTGGAGAGAAGAAGGACCGTGTCACTGATGCATTGAATGCAACTCGTGCTGCTGTGGAGGAGGGAATCGTTCCCGGAGGTGGAGTCGCCCTTCTCAGAGCCCTCAAGGGTCTCGAGAGCTACAAGGCTGCCAATGAGGATCAGCAGAAGGGAGTTAACATCGTCAAGAAGGCCATCCGTCAACCCATCTCTACCATCGTCAGAAATGCCGGAATCGAGGCTGCCCCTGTTGTCGAGAAGGTGGGTAGAGGTGTATCAATTCGATAACTGATGTTAATTGTTGAGGTGCTCTCTTCTCCCGATGTCTCCTTCGGTTATGATGCTATGAACGATGTGTACGTCAACATGTACGAGGCTGGAATAATTGACCCCACCAAGGTGAACATAATATAGTTTTGTTTTTGTTTCAGATCCAGTAATGAGTACGCTGGAGTAAATGTTTTGTTTTCAGGTTATCCGCACCGCCCTCCAGGACGCCGCCGGAGTTGCTTCTCTCTTGGCTACGACCGAGGCCGTTGTGATTGAAATTCCCAAGCCAGAGCCCGCTGCTCCCGCTGGAGGAATGGGTGGTATGGGAGGCATGGGAGGAATGGGCGGTATGGGATTCTAAGATGATCATTTCCGATCTCGGCCAATCGTCCACTACGCCTTTCACCTGATAGGATCTTTCGTTGTCTGTTATTTGTTTTGTTCCCCTTCAAAAGTTCTCATGAATTGCTCGTAGAGTCAGTTCCCATGTAGGTATGAATTAGTTATTAGATGTTTATAGTATGGCACAATACATGTTTAGTTTGTTTTCATTCTGCGATGAAATTCCTGTCCTGGACATCAATCTAAGGTATCTCACTTGTTTTCCTCGTTGTTTTCTTTGTTTCCATAGATTCAAATAAATAGTACGGCTATTCGAGCTGCACATTTGTTGCGCACCATAGAGATTCGTTCGAGATCGGAAGAATATATCTACGGGGGTGAGTACAGAAAGGGGAATAAGTTTTGGGTGCAGCAAATCATGTCGGGATCTAATCAAAGAAGAATGACAGAATTCATTTCCAAAGGAACAAAGAGGAAACCTCCCGTAATACTCTTCGATGAGTTTCCAAGTGAGTTTTCGGGTTGGATGCAAAAGGTCTACATTGGTAATGAAAGGTTCTCCTTCTGGCAATACTAAGAAACGACGAATCTCCCGTGAGATAGTGGGACAGATGGCTATCGATGCAGGACAAGCTAAGATTGGAGCACAAAGGTGTGCGAAGGTAAATCTTCCACCACTTCTAGTCCTTCCACCATTGGACTTCTAGTCCTTCCACCACCAATCTTCCACCATTGGAATGGGTAATTTCAGTGTGAGATGGTGTATTCCCTAGATGTCGAGGGTGATGTAATTGATCACGATAACTTCTGTAGAGGGACAGAGAAAATGAAATCCCTCTTCGTGAAAAGATCAACACTGGATGCATGGGTGAAGTGAGTGGACCGATGTAATGAAGATTATTCTATTCTTAACTAAGGAAAGTGTTGTCATTGGTTCCCGGTCACTCATCATATCCATTGACTGGAATGTGTACTCTAGTATTGAAGGTCGATCAATCATGTTCCATTCCTAATCTCAAGGCTAAAGTAGAAGAGATTGTTAAGGTACCCTCAGGATTAGCTAATGATATGATTAATCTTTGATATTTTAGAACCACGTGAATAAGTCATTGGGATTCGCAGAAGAAGGGTCTATGTGGAATAGTAATCTATCATCAACGTATTGTGATGCCATTGCCTCTTCATCTCAATGCCCATTTCCTTCTCCTTCTTCACGAAGATCTTACAATCAATTACAACGGAAGGCATTTATGGCTATAGTTAGAGATGAGAAAGTGAGAAAGGAAGATGATGAGAGGAAGGAATGATATCTCTACAGGGAATCTCATCCATAGCAGGAGTTCTAATCGCGGAGTCAATATGCAGAGCAATTGATGTTGATGGAGAAAAGGTCAGTATTATGGGATTTGCTATGTATTTATCACAAGTACATTCATTGTATCTGACATCGAATTCATTTATTCGGAATTGCTAGGTAACAATGTCTCATGATCATGGGGAGATGTCAATTCTCAGCAGACACCTTTGGATACATATCCTCTCCCTGTAATCATTCCTCTTCCTTTTTTTCCTCTCACTCTCGCTCACCTTTCTTCCTCTTTTCATTTTATCCTTCGGCACTCGAATTTTAAGTTGTCCAGTCGGTTTGAGTACAGTAAATGAGCAGAGAAGTCCCGCCGCCACATTCATTGATGCCGCCTTGTTATCGAACTCTCCGCAGTATCTGTAAATAGAGATGGCAGTCAATTGATGGAGCGGAAGACTCAAGATCCAAAAGAGGTCTATTCAATCCCGGTTGGAGACATTTCATACCTCGGAGCACTGAAGATTGTTACGAGAAGACGACCAGCGAAGAATTCATATCCATCCATCACAACTTGATGACCTCTGAATCAATAGATGAGAGGGAGAGAGAGAGAGAGAGGGTCTTCTCATTGAATAAATACCTTGCTATGAGATCGACATCCATCTTCTCACAGAAGGTCTGCACTATATCAGCACCGAAAGTGAATGAGATGCCTCTGAATGGACGAATGAATAGAGAATGAAGAAGGAAGAGGGAGTTTTCTCACCTACTACTCTCCTGCCATCCATTAGTATTTTCTTCGGGATCAGACCATAATAGATCCACAGCCAATCCAGTCTCTCCCACTTCCAAAGGTCTCTCCAATCAATAGAATAAGACTACCGTATTCCATATACCGTACCTTGATATCTCTGAGATCACTCCACGATCGAATATCAGGTGATAAACCTCCATGCATACAGAATATCCGACTTCCAATCAATGCAGTCAATGGCATCACATTGAAGAGATCCTGCACGGATAACAAGGATTACTGTAATTCCCTCTCTCAATTGATCACCTGGAAGTCCTCGTAGAGTCTCACTGAATATCGTCGTTTCACTTCTTCGAAGAATCCGTAGACCTTAGTGATACGGTAGAAGGAGAAGGAGATGGGAGAGTTACTCTATTCACAGGACGACATTCATGATTCCCTCTGAGCATGAAGAATTGTTCGGCGTACTTGCATTTGTATGCAGTTAGTAGAATAATCACTTCCAATTGTTGTCTGTAGTTTGGATCGTTAATCTTCCCTTCCTCTCTCTCTCACTATTTTGATAACCTTCCTCTATCAACATAATCTCCTAGGAATAGATACGATCTATCAGGTGGCCATCCAATCTTTGCGAAGATTCGAAGCAGATCAGAATATTGTCCATGGATATCAGCACACACCTGCATCCATATGATACCGTATCCATTCATTGATACCGTATACCTGCATGGGAGCTTCGATCTCGAGCATCATCGGTTGAGATAAGAATACTTGTCGAGCCATCTAGAGTACGGTAGACGATTCGATCGAGGACTGAGTCATACCACTAGCAACTTCTGTATCGATTCTTCCGTGATGCAATTAGTGAGAGAAGGCTGAGTACGATCATTGACTGGAAAGGGATTAGTAAGAGGGAGTGGGAGGGGAAGGGGAGGGAATACCTGATAGCACTTTGTCAATCATTGAACTGAGTTCTGTGGCCTGCATAGTGAAGAGAAAGGGGATGGAGAAGGGAAGGGAACGGCCTATCGGAAGGAAAGACGAAGATAGGAATGAGGAATGAGAATGAAAAGAGCCGTTGTACTCATTGCAATATTCACTCCATTTCCATTCACACCTTAATATCTCATTTTTTTTCGTAATTGTAGTAATTTAAGATGATTCGTAATAATGGACTGATTGGAGTCAATCGACTGTGGGTGAATGAGGAAATGAGAAGAAAAGGAATTGGAAATACTATGGTTGATGCAGCAAGAGAAAGGTAGGAGAGAAGGAAGGATGGATGAAGATGATTGAGTATTTCAGCTTCTATTCATTGGAAGTACCTTCCTCCAATGTTGTATTCAGTGAACCAACGAAGGATGGAGAAAGATTTGCAAGGAGTTATGTGAAGTGAGAATGGAAGAAAGATGAATTGATTTCTGATTAGAAGAACTATTAAAAACTTCTTCTTTGCAGAAATGATGGTGGAAGATTATTAGTCTACAATCTGGGTAATGGAGAGAAATGGAAAGAAGTTATGAAGAAGATGAACGAAAGAAGGCAAATAATCCAATTGGATTCTGTAGATAAAAAGGAAGAATAAAAGAGTACGGTAGATGCAGAAGAGAATAGTGAAAATGTGGTCGATAACGATCTATCGATATCACCATCGATAACGATCTATCGATATCACCATTGAGCGACCAATTTTGATATTTACAATATGTATTTTAAGATTTACTTTCTCTTGCTATGTTAGAACTTTCATTTGATGTTTTTTATTTCATGATTTAAAAATCACTAATTGTTTACGATGATCACTGAAGGTGATAAATATATTTCGTATACAGTTTCGCATAGTCACATTTGTAATTCCCAATCAGTTTAACTTTCTGATGATAATACTGATTGAACATATGCGGAGAGTGCACACTCATCCATTTTGCAATACATTTGAAGTGCTGACGCTTTTGATTCTCTCCTAGCGCATGAGTGGTGTATGCTAGAGGGTAGAAGAGAGATAATGGTAGAATGAGAGAGTATTCTTTTCCTTCTCTTCCTCAACTCCCGTCAATATGGAAGTGTAGAGTGGAGGGAGTCTTTCTTCCCTTCTCTCGCTATGGAATCTCCCTTCTACTCTCTTCTTCCTTCTTCCATTCTTTAAACTAAACCCTCTCTTATCTTCTCCTTTCTATCCCTCAATCCATTCAATTTCCCATTCACCAACCTTCCAGTTTCTTCCAGATTTGTTCGATTATATTCATATTTTACTTGTTACAAGTCGATGCCCATTTATTTTTTTTTCTTTATTTTCTTTAAGATTCCCTCATGGTTTTATTAAGATTCGTCACATTGATGACTAACGATTCGGAATGGTATTTATAAGAGATGCGAAGAGATAGATAGATTGGATAAATTGAATGGTCCATCCTCTATCCCTTTCTCGCCTCTCTATATATCATCATCATGTGTATTCCCAACTTCTCTTTCCAATATTCTCTTCTCTTAAACGTCCTCTTTTCCATGCCTTCTTTCCAATATTCATCGCTACTTCGATTTTTGCTGACTATTTAATCTTTGATCTTTCTTTTCATATGAAATCTGTAAATGACAATCTTATATCTGGTGGTGACTTGCGTGCATATTATTCATATGGAAATGGATTCAGAAGGGGCGAACGTGAGAGAAA
>LS485057.1:541662-551780 GCA_900490705.1 Pristionchus arcanus
CACTCACTTTTAATGATTCTTCTTTCTGAAGAGTATTGTTGATAGTAGATGACTAGAAGTACTTCTCTCCTATTCGATTATCATATGTCCTCATTACTATATTTTTTTCTAATCTCGCCCTCATTGTTTATTCTCCATTAATTCGTTTTTTTTCATTTCCGTATGATTAATTTGACGTGAAAGGGTCTAAAAGTAGGCGGAGTTGAGAGAGGAAATCATAAAGTAATTGTATCCCCTCTTCGTATTTCGTATTCTCTTCCTCAACCCTATCTCTCTCTCTTCTCTCTTCACTCAGTCTTGAGTACACTTTCATCTCCTTCTTCCTTCCATTCTTCATCTCTCTTCATCTACAGTATGCCCCTTACAGTACTTTCATCTCCATCGACTCCATCTTCATCTTCCTTTCCTTCTTCTCGTCTCTTTTCATCTCTTAGGATGTCATCTAAGAAGACTCCGAGATCACTTGGAAAACTAAAGGGAAAGAAGGTTCTCGTTCCCAAATGGAAACTATTCCGTGCTAAGGTTTGTTATCTTATTCATATTAATTCAATATCCCATAGGTTTAAAATCTTGTTGAATCAGACTCGTTGGGAGTAAATGATAATAAATATCTATATAGTATTTAATTTGGTGGTTTGAGTATATAGACGATGATAGAGGGAGAAGCTTTTGCCCTTCTCTTCCCTCCACTCTCATAATCGAATTATGAGAAAGGCTAAGAAGAAAAGAGTAGGAGTTATGAATGATTCTCTTTTACTTTCACTGACTCTTTTAAGTTAGAGATAATGAGAGAAAATGGAGAATTGAGAGAGTGCAGAGAAATGGATTGAGTAGTTGAATGTCCAAGTAAGTACTTGCTGCCTTCACAATGGAAATGTCAGTGGGGAGAGAAAAGAAATGAGACTGAGTATGTTTGTGTGAGGAATAGTGGATGAGATTGAAGAAGGAATGAGAAGAAGATTACGATAGTCTTTCGTTGCAGGAACCACTTCTCTCCGTTTTGATGTGGGGAGTGAACCATTCACTCTCTGAATTACTCCATGTACCTCCTCCTGGACTGTTGATGCCTGATGATTTCAAGGTGAGAAGGAGCGAGGAGACGAAGGAAGAGAAGGGAGAGAGATGGAGAGAGGGAGGGGGCATTGACTAGTCTGTCATCATCTGTACTCATCTCTATGATAAGGAAACCAGCTGATTGTAGTGGTAGCTGAATTGATCACTTCGCTATTTCCTTCTCTCGGATGAGTACTGTAGTATAATGATATTGATTGCAGGCTTATTCGAAGATAAAGATCGATAATCATGCATTCAACAAGGACAATATGCCCAGTCACTTCAAGGTATCAACTTCATTTTATTCTTTAATAATTGAACATTAAATGGTCTTCTTATCGCTTTATGATGAGGGAATGCATTTAATACCTCGTTCTCAGTTCTCACTTAGAAAGAGGAGAAGAAGAGAGGGATTATAGGATAGACCACATGTGAAATAGAAGGAGAATCAATATATATTAGGATGAAGATTTATAGAACATTCGATAGAACAGTTACTAAATATATATCTGAAAGAAGAAGAGCGATCACTGATATTTTCACTGTGCCGTCTCTACTTTGCATCCATTTCAATCGACTTATCAGAGTCATATGAGATGGAAATAGAAGAGAGGAAGGGAGAGAAAGAGAATAGTGGAGATATTGAAGAAGAAGATTGGGTTGAATTGTACCTAGATTGATCCCATCGTTCACTCAATTGAGAAATAGTTTATGGGAACGGAGGGAATCATTGTGTGTTTAGTCTACTAGTACCTTGCAATGACTCAACCGAATTTTTTTAAAAGTTTCAGTATTTTCACAGTTTCGAGTGAAATGATTCTTTCCTTTAAGGTGAAAGAATACTGTCCCAATGTATTCCGTCATCTGAGAGAAACATTCGGAGTTGATCACTATGAGGTGAGAGATATGATACAATTATTAGATATTTAATAGAAGGAGAAATGAATTGGAAATGAGTGAATCAATTGTATACGTGTTCAGTTTCTTCGTTCTCTCACTCATTATGAACCCGAACCGGATCAGGATGTTGGAGGAGGAAGATTCTTTATCTCCCATGATAAGAAGTTTGTGATCAAGGTAAGGTAAGGGAAGGGAAGAGAGGGGGGAGGGGGGAGGGGGGATGTCCATTCGGGAGGAGTCAGCCAGTCACTCAATCAGTTGATGATGTCATGGGATTCGTCTAAGAGGGTCTTTCCTTGCCTCTTCCACTCTTCTTACGTGGGATAAATCTCTGGTATTCCCTGAAGGGAAGAAAACTGAGAATAAGAAAGGGAAGTAAGATAGGGAATTGAAGGGATTAATGGATGAAAATAGAGAAATATAAGGAGAAGTTGGCTGTCCTTTCATTGACAAGACATATAACTGTTTTCAAATGGATAGTTGATTACTTAACGTGAGTTTACTTCTGCAATTTCAATTGCTCACAACAATGGATGATATATGATACTTTCTTCTCTTTTCTCCATGGGGAATCAGTTGTGAGAGATGGAAGGATTTGAGGGAGAAGGAAAGGGGAGATTGCATATTTAATCATATCTTATCAAACTTCTTGATGAACTTCCAACATCGTTATTCATTCATTTCAAAGCGTGTTCACTGAACATTGTCAAGGAAGTTTGAAAGCACTTAGATAAGGCGAATTATTAGAATGATAATGTTACAATGAATCATAGTGAATTGAAGAGACTGTATATTAAACTTGGAGAATAAATGTTATCATTTATTTCTGTTGTCTCTCCCCTTTCCTCGGCTGAAAAGGAAGAAGAAGAGGAAAGGGGAAATTATGAAGAAAGTAACTACATCATTCTCTATCTGATTGTTGTCTGTTCTCACATACGAATTGAGTATCTCTCGAGAAGGGAGGGGGAAGAAGAAGGAAGGAGAGAGAGAAGGGAGGGGGGAGGATGAATCACAGGGGAGAACAATCCCATTTGTTATCTTTTCTCTTCGAGATCTTCATATTCTTCTCTTTTTTAATACTCTAGGGAGTTTGAAAGATATTTAGAAGTGAGAATAAAAGAGAGAATGGTAGTCTATGAGATAAGATTAATAGTGGCTATTGTGAAGAAAGAGTGATTCTGTGTTTGGAAATTGAATATTGTCATAAATGAGTTATGGTACTGAGAATAGAAGAACCAAGTGTTCTCTTACATTGCCCATCAACGGGGAGGAAAAGGAAATAGAATTGGGAAAGACGACAAAAAAGAGTTTGCACTTGATGAGAGAAAATGAGAGATTGAAGGAGAATGAGAGATTAAGAGAGAAAGGAGGTCCATTCAATGGGTTCATCCCATTGAAATGCATCAGATTGAAGTGGAAGGGAATATCGAGAGGGAGGGAGGGGAATACGCTATTCTTTAATAATAAGAAGAATGAATATGAATAATTGAATGTATAATTGTAGACAATGGATTCTGAAGCAGTGGCTGAACTTCATTCCATTCTCAAGTCTTATCATGAATATGTTGTTGGAAAGGTATAAATGAGAGAAGAAGAGAGGAAAGAATAATGAATATAATACAGCAAGGAAAGACTCTTCTTCCTCAATTCCTTGCTATGTTCCGATTGACGATTGATGGAACGGAGACTTATCTAATGGTAAGGGAATCACTGATGATACAGTGTGTACCAATTGGTGCCGCGAGTGTGTGAGGGGAGCGACGTTCACTAATCGTCTTGTAGATAATGAGGAATGTTTTCGGAAGGAAGTATGCAGTACATTCCAAGTATGATCTGAAGGTAAGGACGATGGAGAAAGAAAAGATTGGGATTGATCTTTGATCTTTGAGGGGTCTACCGTATCTCGTGCTGCTTCTGAGAAGGAAAAGGCAAAGGAATTGCCCACTCTTAAGGATAATGATTTCCTTGAGGAGAATATTAAATTGAGACTGCCAGAGGTGCGGTAGATGGAAGGGGGAGGGGAGGGGGAGTACTGTAATGGGAATGGATATCTCAGGAGGCTCGTACTCTCCTTCTCGAGATGCTTGCTGCTGATACAGCATGGTTGAGTAAGAGTAATCTCATGGATTACTCATTGTTACTCGGTAAGGAAGAGAAGAAAGAGTGAAGGGAGAGGGAGTATTCATTAAGGTATCCATGATTGTGATAGAGCTGCAGCTGATGCAATTGCTCGTCCTGCTGAACAAAGTGAAGAAAGTGGAGATGAATTAGGTGAGAATCAGAGGAGGATTTGGTCAATCCAATCATCTATTGGGTAATACTTCTCTGAGTGAATTAATCTATCCATCACAGGTCCAACTCCTCCTGATTCTCCCATTCCATCAACTGGTGCATTCCCTCCTCCTCCCTCTGGTGGACCTGATCTTGATGATGAATTCTATGCTATTGCAAGCAGTCCCGGTAAGAGAGAGTGAAGGGAGAATAATCAGAAGAGAATATTGCAGAGCATTCGACTAAATTGATCTACTTCATCGGTCTCGTTGATATTCTCACTTATTATGGAATCAAGAAGAGATCGGCAACTGCTGCGAAGACTGTCAAATATGGAAGTGATGCTGAGAATATCTCTACTGTTAAACCAGATCAGGTGAGAGAGAGAGAAGGGAGGAGGGAGAAGTAATCGATTCCATTCCAGTATGCTCGTCGATTGATGGAATTCGCGACTAAAGCAGTCCCTCCGTAAATGAGTCTCTATCTTCACATCTAAATGTCATTAATCCATCAACTTCTCATCGTACCAATCGATAAGTTCTTCCTGTCTAGGCAGATCGATTCCTTTTCCCATCTCTCCCTAATCAATTGCTTTTTCTCCCTTCCATTAACTACTTGTACTGTACACTGAGGTTGTATCTCCCCCTTCCATCCCCGTCTCTTCTAGTCTCTTGCCTTCTCCCTCCCTCTCATCATTCTGACCCATTCTATGTTCCATCCCATGATACTGTACTCTTCTCCCATTCATATAGAAACAATTTATCGATAATCTCTTATCCATCTACTTACACTTCAATCTCTTTTTGCTACTCTATATTATTTTCATACCTTCCTTTCCATTCTACCAAATTCCACAAAATCTTCCATTCTGCCGACGCAAAGAACTGCTATAAAATGTGTATGATGTAAATTGTATAGTTTAATTATGTGCGGAAGAAGAATTTAATTCCATTCAGTTCTGTATTAGTTTCTTTCCCTTTTCATTCGTTCTCGATCAGAAGATCAATCCTCCTTTCCAGTTATTTCATTCTCTAAACATTCTTCTCTAGGCTAACTCTCCCTCTTTCATCCACTCAATACTCATAATATTATTATAAATAAAGTTAACTTATCAATCAATGGAAAGTTGAATGAACAGATGAAGACGTTGATTGAGATCGTCGATTGATTCTATCTAGAATGAAGAGAGAGAGAGAGAGAGTGAGTGAATGGATAGAATAGAGAAGAGAGGGAAGGGATGGAGTTATTACAGAGATGGACGAGAGTGAATCAGTCAAAGTCGTAGTGAGATGTCGTCCTCTTTCAACTCAAGAAATTAATCAAGGACACAAAACTGCCATCTCTTCTGATACAGACAATAATGTTCTCAGATTAAGAAATCCAGCCAGTTCAGAGGTCCGATAGAAAAGAAAGATATCTAGTACGAAACACTGAAATTATCCTTTAGGATCCAGAACGGACATTTGCTTTTGATGCAGTATTCGGTCCAGATACAGATCAAATGAGAGTATATAATGTAGCAGCGAGACCAATTGTAGAGAATGTACTTAAGGGATATAATGGTGAGTGAAGAACTCTGGTATTGATTTACTAATAGTACACTAATAGTTTCCCTAATAGCGCACTAATTAGTAATTTATTAGGGAATCTATTAGTGTACTAATAGGGAGGTGTGCCGCCTTTAGTGTACTATTAGGGATTTGTCGGGGGAGAGGGGGCTCGTATTAGTGCACTAATAGTGAATTGGATTACTGTAAGTGAAATCGTCTTTCGGTGTCCCCGTTTGAAATCGGGTTCGATATACATAGCAGGAATTTATCGAGTTAGCATTTGAAATTACATACAATTAATGAAACAATGTAATCTCCAAAACAACAACAACAGAAAAGCAACAAAACATTTTTTTGTGAAATCCTTAAACGAGGAGAATTGGTCGAATCTGGAGTAGATCAGCCAGTTTGTCCTCTCGACGACGATGGATGTACATGCAGCGAGAACCGTATCTGAGAGAGAAGAATTATCAGAAAAAAAAATTATTAACAACTTACTTGCACTCTCCGTCACGTTTGAAGTTCTCAGAATTCCGTCTGTACTTGGGATGCATGTGACGGCGCGGCTAAAAAATGGTACGGTGGTACGCTAGGAAACAGTACTACAGTAATCACCTGAGTGGGCATCTTCAATTCCTCCTGATTACGGACGAATTTGCATGATTCTCCATACGAACAGACCGTCTTGAACACATCTTACTGAAAGGAATAAGGCATAACCATACGTGCGCCAGTGTGCTCCTTGGAACATTTCTGAACAATTTGGGCGTGTCTCCGGGTTCAAAAACGGCTTCAGAAGTAAGGGTCACCTTATTAAAATTTCCCTATTTGAACGGGTTCCAAATACCAGTCTTAAAATTGGTAGAGTACGGATAGGCCTTTATCACAAGACCATTATGATGGCATATAGGTTGCTTAGTTTTAGGAGCGATAACTCACGGTATCGATGGAGCATAAGTAGACGAATGCTCCTGGTAGCATGATGAAATCATCGGGGAACGCCTCCTCATTGACTGTCAATCGATAGGAGATTGGACGGGGATGCATCGAGGGAAGGAATACCTGAAAAGGAATACCTAGAAACGGACAAACTAGTAATAATGATGAATGCTGCCGTGGAACTTCAACCTACCAAGTGCAAAAATGCGCAAGTAAAAGGGAAACAAATTGCACGGCATACAATAACAAAAGGAACATGGAGTGAGGCAGTGCATTGCCTCACTCTATGCGAAAGTTATACTAGCAAAATATACACAATATAACGTGTAAACAACCAAGACAATCGATAGCATGAAAATTCGAACTCAATGAATCGGGCACCAAAAATGCGCCACATCTTGCGCGCAAGTATCACATCATGCGCGCAATCTTAGAGGCCCTTATCGCGGCCCTCTCGGCCCGGCTTTAGTGTACTAATAGGGTTTGTCTTTAGTGTACTATTAGGGAGGTAAAGCTCCTCCTTCAGAAGAAGGAATGGAAGGGTATATGGTACTCATCCATTTCTTTGAGGTACAATATTCGCGTATGGTCAGACAGGAACGGGTAAAACTCATACAATGACTGGTGATTTGGAGAAACCAGAAATGAAAGGTATACTGGAGATTGATGAAAAACGGTCTATTCATTATTAAATATCAGGAATCATCCCCAACAGTTTTGCTCATGTTTTCGACCACATTGCAAATTGTGGATCTGAACGAACGTGAGTCTTAAGTGGAAATAGAAGGATTACGGTAGAATTATTGATTGCAGATTTCTCGTTCGCGTTTCTTACATGGAAATCTACAATGAGGAAGTGAGGGATCTATTGGCTAAAGAAGGACAGGGTAAGTAATCACTCTCTTGAAGAGAATCCAGAATCAATGAATGTTGTTCAGGTCAGAATCTCGAGATCAAAGAACGTCCCGACGTGGGAGTATACGTGAAGAATCTCTCATCTGTTACCGTATCTTCCGCCTCTCATATGCTCAAGATTATGGAGTTCGGCAATAAGAACAGTGAGTATTCACAATCCGATCATCTCAATAATATCGATTTGTTCACAGGGAAAGTGGGAGCAACTCTGATGAATGTAGAAAGTAGTCGATCACATGCAATATTCACTGTGACCATCGAATCGAGTAAAGATGGAGGACATGTCACTCAGGTATACTGGAGATATCATATCAATTATTTATCCATGTATCTATTCAGGGTAAATTGCAATTGGTTGATCTCGCTGGTAGTGAACGACAGAGTAAAACAGGAACAACTGGAGAAAGATTAAAGGTACGGTAGATCAGCTGTTTGAATTCATTAAGAATATTCGTTATAGGAAGCAGCAAAGATAAATCTGTCCCTTTCTACTCTGGGTAATGTGATATCTGCACTGGTGGATAATAAATCGACTCACGTTCCCTATAGGTGATCATTCAGCATACTTTGAGCAACATTATATGGTCCATTGCAGAAATTCTAAACTGACTCGTTTATTGCAAGATTCTCTTGGAGGAAATTCGAAGACTGTCATGGTTAGTTTATAATTTTATTCTCGAAAAAGTGGGATAGTGAATCTAATTATATACATTTAGATAGCCAACGTTGGCCCTGCTTCGTACAATTACGACGAATCACTTTCTACACTCAGATATGCTAATAGAGCGAAGAATATACAGAATATTGCTAGAATCAATGAAGATCCTAAAGATGCCCTACTCAGAAAGTTCCAGAATGAATTGGCTGTGAGTATCTCCTTATTCCGTTCAAAAGAGGAAAGAATCCTTCTTCCATTTAATATCCGTTGTAATTGCAGACTCTTCGTGCTCAATTGGAAGAAGATGAAGAGAATGGAGAAGAAAGTGCAGAGGGATTGAGTGCAAGTATGGATGATCTAAGGAGGTACGGTAGAGGGAGAGGGGAAGGGGTACGGTAGGAGTGCAATGAGAAGGATTGTATTGAAGGTCTCGAGGAGGAGCTGCATGGGAAGAGAAAATGGCTGCGATGGAGAAAGAATTAGCAGGGAAAAGAGAAGAATTAGAGGTGAGGGGAAGAAGAGGGAGAGGGAAGGAGAAGAGATATTATAGGCAAGGAAGGGATTAGAAGAAGAAACAAGATCCAAATTGACTATCGAATTGGAAGAAAGAGAGAAGGAATTGAGACGGTTTGTTCAATTGAAGAATAATCGAAAGGGAATATTTCATTTTCAGAGCCAGAGAAGAACACGAATCACTAAGGGCGAAATTAGGACAGATTGAAAGCAAATTGATTGTTGGAGGAGAAAATCTACTCGAGAAGGCTGAACAACAGGTGAGGAAGAGGAGGGAGAGGAGGGATAGGGAGACTTCTTCCATTCAAGGCTCGTCTCCTCTCCGAATCAAATAGAGAATTGGAATTGGCTCGAGAACAAGAAATTAGACTGAAGGAAAGATTGGCTGCGAGGAATCATGAACATGAGAAAATTGAAGAGAAGTAAGAACTATAGGAATACTGTAGATGGATCGAGGTTACCGTAATCCATTCCAGCTATTCTTCATTGCAAGACCAGACAGATTCAGTGACACAAAAGTTGACTGAGATTGTGGGAGAAATCAAAATGGTAAGGTCTTGAGATACGGAGATGATGAATGAATTATAGGAGAGAATTAATGAGATAATTGAAGACTCGAGCTGAATTATCGGATGTGGAAATGGAACATCAAAGGGAAATGGAAGGATTATTGGAGAGTGTGAGACATCTGAGGAAACAATTATTACTTAATGTAAGTGATATTATTTATTGATGAGAAGAATTGAAGAGGTAAAAAGGTAAAAGGTAAAGGTCATCCCGTTAATCAAGGAATTGAAGAGGAGAATATATATAATATTTTTTACTTTCAGATGACAATCATCAACGAATTTATTCCCGATGAATATTTGGAACTGATTGAGAAGGTATTCATATATTTTTGTACTCTCTTACTTCGTTGAGATTAAGATGAATGTTTCTATTTCAGTATGTAGTCTACGACGAAGAAAAGGGAGAATGGCAACTAAAAGCCATTGCATACACTGGCAACAATATCAGAACAGAGAAGGTACTGAAGAGATCATTTTTATAATCGAAGAATGAATATATTCAGTTGCCTCCTCCGCCTCCTTTCGATCCTACTGAACATCGACCACCAGAGGCATTATTCTACTCTTATAGGTATGATATTACTATAGATTGAATGATAAAGTGTGATAATATCAGGAGAGATTTGGGAGAGAAGACATCAACTGCTCCTCGTCCATCTACTCGATCTGCACCTAGAAGGAAGAGTACTGCACAACAGATTAAAGCACTTCTTTCCTAGACCACGCCCCCTCCCTCCCCCCTCCTCCCCC
>LS485057.1:551787-576389 GCA_900490705.1 Pristionchus arcanus
CTCCTCCCCCCTCCCCCCCCTCTTCTTCCTGTCCATTCATTATAGATACTAATTATTGATTTGCCATATTTTTCTAGTCGATTGTACACTGTGATATACTGTGCATAGAATCTAGTCAACGTGTTTCATTTATCTATGATCTCTCTTTCTCGATCTTTCACATGTTTCGATCTCGAATTTGTAGCTAAATTATTATCTTTATCTTTTTAATGCCGATTGGCAAGATAAAATTTTATTCATAACATTTATTCTGAATGTGAAACGTTGAACCGGAATGTTCTGACAATTCAAAGTAAGTAGATGAATGGAAAGAATAGAGCTAAAGAACACGTATTAAAGATGATTTCTGAGGCAAGAAATGATTAGTAGATCTTTGACATTTGGAGATTATGAAGTTTGATGGATAATCGAATGGAGATTATTGTTGATATTATGAGAGAAGTGATGAGTATTGATAGAATAACAAGAGATATTAATATCATTGAAGGATCGAGACAAAAAGTGGAAGAAACTTCTGATTCAGGTGAAGAAAGAGCTGAAAGATCAAAGATCAAAATAGATAATTAAGTGATCAATTAGTACCTTCTCTCTGAAATCGTTGATTTTCTTCATCAGCAACTTTAACTTTGACATTATCGAATAATCTAACAGAATTGGCTGATCCTTCAATCCATGCTCTATTCAATAATTCCCTTCTCTTCCTTGATGTCGATGGTCGACAAATCTCCTGAATGACTTTCCCCTTTCCTTCATCTTTTCATTTTCACTCACAGGGACTAAATGACCAGGTGTCATATCCACTGAACAAGAGAAATAAACATCGTCTGGACCGGGGAATTTGAATGCAGAAATACGGAAGAAATAAAGTTGTTGTCCATCAGGAGATCTTTCTCGATACATTGGACCGACTACTGTAGGACGAGCGACACAACTGAATTAGAGTACTGTAGATCAGAAGGGATACGGTAGAGTTACCCATTCTTATCGATCAATTCAATCCGAGTATTTCCTGGTCCATCCGTTGCGAAACAAGAGTGTACGAACATATCGAACTCTTTTTCTCCTGAGATCAAAGATCAATATCTCATTTCTTTTCATTTTCTCACCTCTTAAAGCTGATTTTGATCTGACAACAAGAGTGATATTATCTCCAATCTTGACTGGTCGAGTAATCGTGGACTCGTGGGGTCCTAAAAGGAAAGAGTATCGTTCCGTTTCCCCAAGAGACACTCTACCCAATCCCTGTTGTATCTCAAGGAAGACGGCAGTATTGACAGCAGATGCATCTTGAGATGCCACCATTCTATCCATTGACCTGTTCAAATTAAAGATAATGAATTAACATCTCCAGACAGCGTGCCATTGAGGATTGCCTCCTTTGTTCGCTGCGGCGGTTGTATTCTAATGAGGGGAGAGGGAGAGCGAATCATTTCGCGCCATTTGAGACGACTTTGCGGCGCGAAATCGATGGGTTTGCGGTACAAAATGCGATGCCGACGCTAAACCAATATGAAAATCGAAAATCGAGTCCCAACAGATTGTCAGCTATTAGATTCTTCATCGATCTCTGTAATTTATTGGATCTAACTCCGATTTTAAGCAAAGTTGAGGCGACTTTTGGATGAGAAACGTCGTTTTTCGACGATTTTGAGCTGTTTATCTAGATTTTCAGGCTTCTACGAAAAAAACATGAAAAATCGAGTCCCAGCAGATTGTCGGCTAGTAGATTCTCCATCGATCTATGTATTTCATTCACTCTAACTTTGACTTTTCGCAAAGTTGAGGCAACTTTTGGATGAGAAACATCTCTTTTTGACGATTTTGAGCTGTTTATCTAGATTATCAGGCTTCTACGAAAAAACATGAACAATCGAGTCCCAGCAGATTGTCGGCAAGTAGATTCTCCACCGATCTATGTATTTCATTCACTCCAACTTCGATTTTACGCAGAGTTGAGGCAACTTTTTGACAGAAAGAGCGCAAATTGACGAATTCAAGTGTGTTTCACGGAAATATTGAGTACAGCGAACACAATTGATTGGTGAATGGTCAATTTCAAGTAAGTTTCTAGATATGCCCAAATAGAGTTTTGCTTCGTCAGTACAAGTTTGAGCACGGTTTATTTCATTTCACCCATTTCCGACCGCGCTCATCACGTAAAATGGGGCAGAATGAAAGGGAGGGAAAAGAGAACCAAGATTTCGATTCCGCCATGCAAATGAAGTTTTTGATCCGCATTGGCACGCTGTGCTCCAGTTATTCTTACTTGTCGTTGTCAATTCGATTTTCTTCATCCAAATCAACACTATGAGAGACGGGAGGAGTTGTGAAATCCTTGTTAACTGTTCCATCCGTGATCTCTTAACAGAATACTTATTCTCTAGCATTGTCTCATTCCACTTGCCATCTACTCTCTCGGGAACAGGTACTGTCGTCGTCTTTTGAGGGAGTTCTCTCGGAGAATCGACTGGTGGAATACTGTATCCCGCTTGAACACTCCTGAATCAGGGAATCGATTGATCATTCAGTGTCTCTCACTCACATTTCGTCACTTTCATGAGCTGCCACAGCACCAAATCCGGGTCTTACGGTAGTTCTCGCTGCAGGAACAAAAGTCGTCCCTGATATGGATCGATAAACTCATCATCTATGTTCACTGCGGTACCTCCTCCATTCTGGGTGGGACCAACTGCATATTGATCTGATGATGAGAGAACTCTTCCGTCATTCCAAGGATGAGCCTGAATCTAGGGGAAATTATCGATGGACAGTATGACTGATCTACTGTACCTCAGCCGATGAATCTCTTCCTATTGAAATGGATTCAGTTCTGACTCCAACGAGTGGAGAGAATACAAATGGATGGGAATTCTCAATGGGCATCGATGGACGATGAATGGAAGGATCACGTTGATCCTGTAATGATTACAGTTTTTACGGTAGAGATACAATGGATAACATTGAATGGTCGTGGCATTGGAGGAGCACGAGGAGGAAGAGCTGATGGAGTGAGAGGAGGACCAAAAGGAGGAGTTTGACTGAGAATATGAATTAATTGAGAGATAATAAAGAGGGAAGAATACCGTTGAGGTGAAGGAAATGATGATACAATTGGTTCGATTGAATGGGCAAATTGAGGTTGAGAACGAGAATACCATGGAGTTATTCCATCTGAGAAGAGATAGAGATTAGAAGAAGGGAAGAGAAGGAATAGATACCTGGTCTAATGTATTCATCTCTCGAAGGAGGAGTTACTGCTGTAGGAGAAGGAGGAAGATGAGGCCATGACGCTATTGGCTATAATTGATCAATTATCGATAGACGAATTCCTCATCTCACCTTCATTTCAACATTGAATGGTCTCGCTCCAGGGATTGGCCAATTACCAAAGTGATTATCACGAGATATCGCTGAGACACGACGAATTGAATCAGAATTCTGAATCACGGAGAAATGCCAGATTACAAATTAAGAGAGAAATTGACGATAGGTAGATGTTACTTACGATAGGGATGATGGGATCTTTCATTAGAGTTGCATAAGCATCTGTCGATTTAGAAGCCAATGGAGTTGTACCACTGAGAAGGAAAAAGAATATGAGAATGAAGGAAGAGAATCTAACATTGGGGAATCAGTTGAGAGACGATTGTCGATAGAAGTAGATGGTTGAAGGGGAGAAATGGGAGTAGGGGGTAATCTAAAAGGGGCGGGGCTTATCAATGGGAGGAGTCTGTCTCATTCTTCACTTGTATTCATCTTGACTTCCATTGGCTGCAATAGCTGCCTGTCCTGCTGCTAATTGACATACGAAGGCGAATTGTTTATCCAGGGACGTTTGGGTGTCCTGAGAGATCAAAGATCAAAAGGAAAGGGAACATAAATGGTCACCTTATCCATCTGTACGTATACTCTGTTCTCCATTTGATCGATCACCTCAAATCGATTTGTTCGTTTGAAAACATTTTCTTCATTTGGAAAACATTTTTCGTATGACGTAATAATGAATCTTTTGAAGAATGAACTTCCCAGTTTCGACCTTGATCGGAAATTTCACCAGACGAGAATGAAGAAGAAAATGGATTGTTGAAGAAACTTCAGAAGATTTATTGATTATAAACGAACGAATATAATATTATTTGTCAGAAGAATGTCTACATTTATAAGTTCTCATTCCTTCTTCACTCGTTTTTTTTTTTTGCTTTTTAACCCCATGTGAAGAGTGTGAATTATAGGTGAGAGGGAGAGACAGAGAGAGAGAGAGAGAGAGGGGAGAATGAATGGGAAGGAGGAGGTCAATAAATAGGTTGCGAGACGAGTCAATTATAGACACTGAGGACAAGAATTATCTAGTGAGCGAGAAAAGAGTGGAAAGACGAAAAGATGATTCGACACAATAAATGATACTTACATTCCTGGTTGTTCTCGTTAGTTTTGTACCACATCTATGAGCTGGAATTGAGAAGAGAACGGTATGTTGACCTGCTCCATTGTAGTATATACACTCAGGAACAAGAGAATAATCACGAGAATATATCTGAGATGGAATTGAATGAGAAGATGATGGATAAAAAGACTTACTTTGCCAGAGAAAGGACGATCGAAAGACAGGGAAGCTGTGATACCATCACTACTACACATGGCTGAGACTGCTGAAGATATGAGATTGATCAGATTGAATCATTCAGATGAATGAATGATGAAAGATAGATTAAAGATTCACGAGTTTATGAAAAACAATCCGTCAAAATAACGTACCGCAGAGTCTCCACAGTCACGGGTGAGTCGCGGTGAGTCACGGAGGGTCACCTAAGGTCACCCCGACTTTGAGGCACCTTTTGACCCCTTCAACGTGTACGATTTTCTTTTCTTTTTTGCTATGACCATATCTCAGTAGTGCCTGTCGATCTGTCAAATCAGTTCTTTTAAATTTCCAACTTGATCTTTGATCTCAGGTAGTCGCTCTTTAACCCCTCCCATCTCCCCTCACCTCATTTGCCTAGACAGTCGGACCGCTTAATTTGATCTCGAGATGGGGGGGGGGGGGCAAAATTATGCAAATGAGGTGAGGGTAGATGGGAGGGGTTAAAGAGCGACTCCTGAGATCAAAGATCAAGATGGAAATTCAAAGACAGATCGACAGGCACTACTGATATATGGTCATAGCCAAAAAAGAAAAGAAAATCATACACGTTGAAGGGGTCAAAAGGTGTCTCAAAGTCGGGGTGACCTTAGGTGACCCTCCGTGACTCACTGCGACTCACCCGTGACTGGGGAGAATCTGCGGTACGTTAAGATAATTGAGAGTGTAAACATACCATTGACTCTAGGTGGATCTCTTCCTATTGTTGGATGAATTGGATCCATTTGAGATTGTGTCACTCCCGGTCTCACATATGAATCAACCATCGCATCACATATCTGAGATGATTATAATCATATCGTCCATATCTGACCTCACTATTCGTACCTGGCAGAACGTGAGAAATACGAGGAAGAAGTGAATCCTTCGACGCCGTTGGCGCATTTCGAATGAAAACTACCGATTATCTATCTTCCTGATTAGATTCTGAAATGGAGAACGAACAAATCAGAATCAAAGTGAAGAGTGAAAATGAAATGAGTAAGAGGATATTAGGTCATCCATCTGTCAATAGTGAGACAGATGGTAGAACGGGAGTGAACTCATTCGTTGTGACCTACCCTCCCTTCTCCCCCCCCCCCGACCTTGTAACCACAACTGTCATTATGATCCCCTATTTTGAGTAGCTGGGGGAGACACTTCTTATTCTTCGAGACTACAAGCAATCAGAGAGAGAGAGAGGAGGGGGAGAGGTAAGAGTGTCCCATACCGAAAGAAGAAAGAGAGAGGAGTACGGTAATTATCTGGCAAAAAAGAGTAAGGGAAAGATGTGCCATAACAACAAAGAGAACAGGTAATTGAGTAAAGAGAAGAGTGATCTACATGGTAACGGAAGAATGAAGGAATAAAGAGAGATGGTTTGAATGAGAAGAGAAGGATAGAGGATGGAGTATAACCTATAGAGGGAAGTCCTCTCTATTCATCAATACCGTAATTAGAGGGATGAATCAACTAGTGAAAGTAGGATACATCCGATTTACTGTCTCATCCTCTTCTATCTATTCACTCATTCTCTTCTCCATCTATCTAGCTATGGACTCTACTCAATGCACGTAGTCTTCCATCAAATTCATTTGATATTAATCTTTATACAACTATGAGATCGTCTCGTATAACTCGATAACAAAGTAGTAACACACGGACGGAGAAAGGGATCAAAGGGATATCATTAAGTGCATCCGGGACAGATATTCAGAGACTCGTGTAATAACACATCACAATCGAAACAGAAGGCATTTCTGAAATGAGAGAATGATTGAATATATTATTCTTCCCTTTGACTCACTTGCATTCACTACACACATATCGAGCATTATCGAGAGGACAACAGCATCCAGTACACTCTTCTTCCACTTCCTGATATCAATACCTTCTTCCCTCCTCATCTCTCTCCCTCCTTCCCCTCACTTACCTCATCTCCATCCTTATCACTCTTCACTTCATCCTCATGAGCATCAAATGGATGTAATGGAAGAAGATGTCTACAATTAGATTCCATTCCTCTCCCTTCTCCTACCATAACCCTTCCCCTCCCCTCCCCTCTCCCCAATACCTGAATGCTCTTGCTAGTTGAGGTGCAGATACGAGTGTTAACTTGCACACTTTACATTCGACAGGAAGTGAACAATGACGAGATCCACATTGAACACATAGAAATCCACGAGATGAAATGGGACCAGAATCGGGATGACTGAGCGAGAGAGAGAGAGATGGAATAAGGAAGATTGAGATGGAAAGGGACTAACCAGAGACAGAAACTTCTCATTCCAATCTCTTCGTGAGAAGGAAATCCAACACGAACTGCATTACATTCGACACTCCTTCAATGAGAGAGAAAGAGAAATCATCCCCTTCCCCTTCCCTTCCTCACTTATTCGTAGGTGGAGGTGTAGTATGAGCAGAGAGAAGCAATCGGGCGTGTTCTGGATCAACTGACACATCATATCGACCTCAAATTAGATATTAAGATGGAAAAGAGAGAATGAGACTCTTGTAAACTCTTGTAATGAGCACCGTCCACGGACAAACAACCAAAATGGAGGTTGCGGATATTGTTGAATTTCACGGTTTTCTTCAAATATCTGGGGTTATGAAATTCAAACCCTTAGTGAAATCGGGGGTATGGTCCTGCATCCGACCCCGTGCTCACTGGTAATGAGGATACAGAGAAAGTATGAATGCAAACCGGCAGTCATCTTGGCGATTCTCTTGTATACGTAAACTTCAGCTCCCACTCCAATTACTGAGACACGTACTTTTCCTGCCTAAAAAGCACAAGTATTTTGCACAGAAAACTTCGTTTTTTTGAAGCAGTGGTGAAAAAACCTTTCAATATTTGAGCATAGCCGATCAGAAGCAAATGATTTTAAAAAATATCATTTTCATGATAATTATTATTCATTTTCGGTTAAAATAGACAAACCTTCAAAGCTTCAGCAGTAGCAAATATTGATCCATGATCAACAGTAGAGAAGGCCGCTGCGATTACGATTACTTCTCGTGATACCTATACATTTAAATTATATTCACTGATAATACTCATCAGAATAACATATAATCGCAATTGATATAAATCTTACGTGTCCCGGTAGATCTTGTAGATTGGTAAGAGCCAATTGTAGTGCATTCTGTAATGAGAAGTCACCAGCACATTGTTGCTCCTGTACTACTGCCATTGCTTCCTTCAACTGACGAATGTTCCCTGAGACAACATTTCATTCATCACATATACCATAAAATACAATACCTTAACTATGTACATCTATGAAAAAAGACCGTACCTGTTAATGAGACATATCTCTCCGCTTTTCTGTCTTTGCACAGTATAATTCCCACTTGAGCAATTGGATTCTGCTCGAAGAATTTGTCCAAGAAGATATCTATTGCCTTGAATGAGAGAATGTTCACATAAATAAGATTATTCATTTACGAATATCATACTGTAAAAATAGAGAACTGACAGATAGAACCATTCTGAGCTTAGAAGGAGGAATGGAGTTACTGGCCATGAATCGAGAGCAGTCAACCACTACATACACGTGTCGCATCTGCAGAACTTATATGCTACATTTAGGTCAAGGATTAGAATATCAGAATAAAAATATACTAACGATTCCCAGTCGAACTCTTGCAGGTTTCTCAGTCGCTCTTTGTTTCCTTCGTGCATTAGCAAGTAATCGTCCGATAGCTTTCTCCACTGATCCTCCTTCATCTTCCTCGAGAACTTCACGGATATTGAGACCTGAATCGAACTATTAAGCATAAAATATCGACACGGTTGCATACAAATTGCGAGAAAAAATTGCAAGGTGCTGACCATCAGCGTATCCGGCTTCCCAAGTGTACCCCTTTTGATCATCGTCATCAGCTTGATTGTGGCTCATTCCTGAAGAACAAAAAATTAAATTTTAACCAATGAAAATGCGGATGAAACAGCAAGACAGGAAAATGCCAAATTGTAGTTTGTAGTCATATTTCCGTTGAATAGCAGTTGTGCTGCACGAAGTGGCAACATTTTACACAGCTCTGTTTTTCTCTTCAAAAAAGCAGAGCTGTGCTTCTGACATGTTTGGCGTTTTATGTTGCTCTGGTCCCTCTCTTTCTTAATAAATATAATTCAGAAATGGCTAGTAAAGATGAGCGTTCAGTGTATATCACAAACTTCACCACTGAAGTCACAGAGGATTTGCTAAAGGAGTTATTCATTCAGGTATCCTTTTAAAAGCCTATTTTAACATGAACAATCTTATGTCGTTAAATATCGTTAAATACATCAGGTTGGTCCCGTCGAGACTGTGTTTGTCAAGAAAAATGAGTCAGGTAATCGAGACTTCGCTCTCATAGCATTCGTGCACCCAGAAAGCGTTCTCTTCGCCGTAGAAACATTGGATGAGGTACGTTTATAGATCATGCACTCATTCAAATCGTTTGATTACAGATTCGGTTGTTCAATACGCCGCTCAATGTTAAACCGAAGATGGGCACCGAACAGGTTCCTTCTTTTAAATATATTTGATTTAATCATTTTCTCTGTATAATATGTTCGGGCCAATAAGTGTCATCTTAATTTGTCAGGAAAAAGCATATCGGCGGAAACAGGAGGAACAGAGAAACTCACGAGTGAATTCGACTCCCTCTGGATTTGGCGATTACGGAAGTTGTCGACTGAATTCGTCTGCTAATGGGATGATACTTCCACCACCTCCCATCCCACCAAATCTCTTTGTCACGCGTAAGATTTTCCACTTTTCCCTGTTTTTAGCAGTGGTTACGATTTTAATGGGATCTTACATTTTCATATTTTCAGCTAACGGAAACGTTCACCACTCTCCACTCACGTCAATTCCTTATGGACCAGGTTAGTTTTTTTGTGAACGACGGCATTTTCAAATGTGAAGCTACAAACGAAGATATTTATCTTACATTATCGTTATGTTATTAAGGAGGAGTTCATCCTTCAGTCATGGCTGGATACAATACACCTCCCGGATTCAATGGCCCTCCAGTTAGTTGTTTTAAATACACGGATAAAGTTTTATGATGATAGCCTCAGGCTGACTGGAGGGGAAGCATGCCTTCCCTTCTCGAACCTTCTTCTTCTTCTTCGAGGAATTCTTACGATAGAGATAATCGAAGAGATTCATATGAAAGAAGAGATAATAATTATGATCGAAGAAGTGAAGGAGGACGAAGTTATGATAGAAGGGAGGGCGATCGTTGGAATTACGGCGGAAGTGGAGGTAGAGCTGGAGGAGGAGGAGGAGGGAGTGGTGGTAGAGGAGGAGGAAGTGGAGGAAGCAGAGATTATCGAGGTTTACTATTTATATAAATAAATATATATTTTGAAATTTAATAAAAAAAATGTCTATGTCTATTCCAGACAATCGAAACAATGGGCAAAGCTATCGAAACGATTCAACTCCTAATCGATACGGAAACCATTACGGTAACACTTCAAATAGAAGGCAATATTAATCTATTCGTGGATCAATAGTATCTAATACTCCCGATTGTTTCTCGGGTTCATTTCTATCTGTTGTGTTTTCTTCACTTCTTTCGCAGATAATTTGTTTAGCAATCTTGTCAACTCTTTGAATGCATGCAACAACCTTTAATAATATAATTTTGCAGATGATAAAAGTATCGAATTTGGTGTCGAAGACGTTTATGAGCCTTATATTACACATAAAATACAATCAAAGAAGGAAACTTGAATCCATTTAATGATTACGGAAGTTATATAGAACAACTATAAACGGGATTGGGAAAGGTCAGCACCGGTTAGTTGGTGGTGTGAAAACTGGGTGTATCCTATTTGAAGTGGAAAAGGCAGAGTCTAAAAAGGAAGTTGGGCCAAGGGAAGAAAATGTCGCTCAACGACTCAATTACAAAAGGAGAAATCGATGGATTGAGCAAGGGGAGCTCAGATTAGATCAAGGGAAGGAGACAATTGAACAATGTGTTCTTACTGTGGGGGGAGAAAGAAGGAAAGGGGTATGAGTAAAAGAATAGTAGATGATAGATCAATCTTTCAATTGAAATATGCATCATTCTATTCTAATCTCAGTATGAGGTAGATTGGCAGCGGCTTCAGTATTCATCACCCTTTTAATGCCTCTTTTACATTGATCCATCACTTGGATGAGTCAAGGAGAGAGAGGTGAAAAAGCGGAGAGCACTAGCCTAAGGATTCTCTCTCACTCTCCATCTCAATTAATTCACTTATTGAGTTGATCTACACAATAAATGGAATCAACGAGATTGACTGATCTAACAATGTAAGAAACACTAGCGCGTAGTACGGTAGATACTGGTAACTCGAAGGAAAGAAGGGAGGGGAATATCTCTCTCATACTTACATTCTTCCTCCTCATCTATCACTATCCACAATTGTACGTTGTGAAATCAATCGATAATCGATCAAAAAAACGGGCAGATTTACAGCGGGAAGGAAGAGAAGCAACTCTTGTCACGACAACCAACTATCATTCACTCGGGGGAAAGTAGGAGGGATTACGGTAGAATGTCAATCTAGTGACTGGCCGATTCAGAAGACTCACTACGGTACCCGTTATATCGATCGATACGAGTTAGGGAGAGTACGGTATCGAGTGTTAGGTAAGAGATGGAACAAAGGAATCGTGTCGCTCTCAATGATATTATTTGTGACACTTCAATCATCTAGGACAGTCAAATGTCTCGTGTTGTGTGCATGTGTGGTGTAAGTGTCTCTCCAACAGACGACGAATGAGGAAAGACCGAATAAAGATGCGATGATAGGAAGAGTGGAGAGAGAGACCAAGGAGATACCTTATATTGGAACTCATCAAGGACATAAACAACTACTACCGTAACAAGACCAAACTCGGATTGGAGACGGGAAGGGGGGAGGGGTACGATAGGAGACCGGGAAGGTGGTTAGAAGAGGGTACAGTAGTATCAAGACATTGGGTCGGGGATCTAAGACATACACAAACAAATCGATCGAAAAAAAGAAGAAAAGGTGACAAGTGAACGTTAGTAGAGAAACAAAAGATAGGGGAAAAGTATAAACAAAGTATTGGGGCAGATTAGAAAAGAGGAAAAGATAGTTGGGAAAATATCAAGGCAAATCACTAAGAGGGTATTAAGAAACGGTCACCGGATATAGTAGTTACGGGAACAAGTAATAGAGAAAATAATGGGAAAAGTGGGGATAGATGGTACATCAGGGGAGATTAGAGTAAGAGACTCTATAGAATAGACGACAATCTTAATGGAACAAGCTAATAGGGTCATATACATAAATATTCTTTTCTTTCACAATCGGGATGGGGGAAGTGCAAACTAGAGAGAAAACTAATGGAAGTAAGAAAAGGAACTCTCCACTCAATCATTTGATATCAACACTTTCAGTATCGATAAAATGGAATGAAATGAGAGAGTGAGGGTTAGTAGATCAACTAAGCAGATTGAATCTAATGATCAAGACAGACAGAGGAAGAGAATTGAAAGTAATGCTTTTGACTGGGATAGAAGAAGGAAGAGAAAGGGGATGGATCACTACTTCGATACTACTATCATCGATGGAAAATGGGAAGAAGAGGTTGCGAAGTGAAGGAAGGGCAAGGAAATAACACCGTCTAAGCGGATCGATACAAGGATACTGATAGGGGGTATAATATAGATAGAGGGGAGATACAACAGAAGAGGGAAATAGTAGATCATCCAATGGCCAGATCGATAGATTGAGATGAAGAAAGGATGATTACTGGAATGACTGAGATCATTGTGTTGTATTCCCTTCCTTCTTCCTTTATATCTCACCTTGTGATACACATGGGGAAGTTGTGCAGCAGCTGCAGATTGATTCAGCTGACTATACATTGCGAATTGATCGGCAGTGGCACCGAATCCAAAGAGAGCAGCAGCATCGTATGCAGCCTGCAATGACTACACTGGCCTAGAGGGAGAGAGGAGAAGGGGAAGGAAGAAGGGAGGGAAGGATAGTACCGTATTAGCTCGTGGAGCACCAGTGCTGCTTCCACCAGGAGAAGAAGGAAGACCAGAGTAACCAGCCAATCCTCCACCCGCTCCAGGGAACACTGAAATACAATAATATTCATTCCTTCTATTCATATTATATCTACAGTACTGCAGTCTATGCATCGATCTACAGTATATCATGCGAATAGGCCATATCAAATAACATCAATCACCATGGGCACACCATACTAATGGTCGCTAATCGATAACTAAAACGAGCCACCGTATACATCTAATGCGCGATGGGACAGATAGAGATACAATTTAGATAGGGAATGGGAGACCTGATGTATCATGAGGATAAGTGAGTAGTCTTCTCCCATCTTGGGTAAGGCCAGAATATGGACCGAGTATACCACAAGGCATTGCAGATCCGCCAACTACAATCGACAACTAATTTACTCCCGAATGCAACTAAGTGTATACGGTAGCCTTTCACTATCGTATAAGCATTTAATGAGTGCCAAGACACAATACCAAACCAGACGTGTGTGTGTGATCAATGCATTTGTATGCACCCAAGTGATCAGAGTTGCTCACTTCAGACAAGAAAGATCAAAGATCAACTGATAAATAGGTTAGAGGAAATAACATTCTACTGGATGGACTACGCTTTCTTCCTCACTAGAGGCAACCAAGAGATGAGAGGGGGAAGAGATAAGAGATCAAAAAGGGAAACGAAGAGACGACTAAGGGTGAGCTAGTCCCACACTAAATTGAGACTCTTTCTATCAGCTCACCCGACCAGTCATTTGGGATAAGGGATGAAGGGAGAAGATATGACAGGGGCTTAGAAGTGATAATAAGGAGTGGCGAACTGCTGTTGACCCATGTCTGAAGAGAGTCAACGACTACTCATTCAATCACTCCTTTCTCCTTCTCTCTCTCACTCAATTAACACTCATCAACTCACATCCAGAAGCAGTGGCTCCGATGATAGGATAGCCAAGATTTCCGTAGTTGAATCGAGGCATGCAAGTCGCGTATGCAGCTGCAATAGAGTAGTCGTATACAGAGGGAAGGGAAGAGGGGGGAGGGGGGGGGGCACTCACCAATGAGTTGTTCAGGTGCAAGACCATATAGATTGCGAGCTGCTGCTGCACGAGACTTGTTCAATTGAACAGGAAGCATCACCTGAATAGACACGAGTCAATCAGTCCCCCTTCTCTCTTCTCACCTCCTTCGGTTGTGCCTTCTTGCACTCCACCATCTTTCCATTGATCTCATGGAAGTGAATCTCACACACTTTATCAGACACATCTTCCGAATCGAAAGTAATGAATCCGAATCCTGCAATACGACAAGATTCACATCATCTCATTATAAACTCGTCCCTTTCCCATCCCCCCTTCCTTCTCTCCACAATATTCATATTTCTATTCCATTTCTCATCTTCAATCTCATCCATCTCAAGTGTCTCCCTTCTTCCCCTCTTCTACTTCCATTATCATTCTCCTTCTTCCACTTGTAACCTCATATTCCCCTCAACTTATTTTAGACATCTCTATGGCATAATAGAAAAAACATATGTATACTACAAAAAATAAATATCGACTTCTACCCCACCCCTCCCTCTCTCTCCACACTTTCTTATCCACAACACATCTGTGGGATACGAGATGAGAAAGAGGAAATAAGAGCATTGACAATATGAATGGAATGGGACGGGGCACGAATACGACATCCGGAATCTCTCCTTTCTTCATCTATTCAAGACGACTTCCCACATAGAGTAATTGGTCTATTTCCTCCCTTCAATCTTATTTCTCACCTTACAATCTATCTCCATCACTAACAAGTTATGCTCACCATTCCATACGGACCAAACAACACAACTATTGTATATCAACAAACCCTGGAAGGCGCCTCTTCCTCTTCCCTAATCCAACCCTTCCTTATTCCATCACTCATTCAATGCTTATCGTGCCTAAGACATCTAAGCTCCTCTTCTACTATCCAGTCTCCCAGTATCTCTATTTTCATTCCCATCATACCACCCTCCGCTCACTTTGAAAGGAACCACAGTGTCAAAACAAAAATGAATAAGTATGATGCCACTGATACAATGTAAAAAGGATAGTAGTGTACATGCCTACAATCTCTCATCCTCACTCCGTTTATTCAACGGGGACTTCTTATGCTTTCGTTCCTATCTCCCACTGCCTATTCTGCTTCCCGTCAATTTCACATTCAAATTGGGCGTGATTTCTTCCTCTCTTTCTCTTTCATTCCCTCTTTCCTTCTCTTAGCATGGTCATTATCGAGACAGACTCCCATCTACACCAATGATAACAACGATGGCCACACTCTATGCCCCCAAATCACACACCTTTCCGAAAAAAACACTTTAAAAATGTTGGTGTTGCAAATTTGGTGACCCCCTCAACTGCTTATATATTTTTTACAATTTTCGAAGACACAGTCCATAAGGGAGTTCTCTCCATCCCCTCCCTTCCTTCTTTGCTCACCTCTATGACGTTGTGTTGTCTTATCGAACATGAGCATTGCATCTTCCACCTGTAATCAATCCATTCATCCTCTCATCATTCCTCCATCGTCTTCCCTCTCTTCACCTCTTCTTTCTCACGAGATGCCCCACTCACATTCTCACACTCATACACTTTTGGTGTCCCTTTCCCCTTCTAAGGTAACAACGAGTTCCCTCCCCTTCCTTCCATATCCATTGGAGAAAGGGATGAACCACTCTGGAGAAGGTGAAATCAGAGACGAGTCGAAGAGAGGGGGAGGAAGGAATAGGAGGAAGAAGAGGAAGAGAAGGTACAAGAGGGATAGAGGGGGAGAATGGTTCCCTTTCTCTTCCACTCCATAGAAATCGGAGACTCAATTCAGTTCAGTGGCTTCTACTGCGAAAAGGGAAAAATGATGGGGATTGTTGGACGCCCCTTCCCCTCCCTTCGATGGGAATGATTCTTCTTCTCTCTTACCTTTCCATACTGCTCGAAATAAGCCTTCATATCTTCGAGAGTTGAATTGGCAGAGAGACCACCGATGAATACCTTCTTAGTCTTCACAACCATCTGTAATATTTGTATTAAATAATTATTACATCATGATAACGTGCGCATACATCGTTAAACAAAGGATATTTTATAATAGTAAAATGACATCGATGGGAATTCTAGTAAGATAATTTGATAAAAGTTGGTAGTCATAGCACAGATGAGAATAGACGGAAACAACAATAATCCTCTCTTTCCTCCATTCCCATCTCTCTCCTGGATTGATCTCTCCTTTGATTCCGTCTCTCAAGGGAATCTATGAAGAGATGCAAGAGACTGAGATATACTCCCATACTCTTCCAACTATTAATCGGGATTATATCAAACTCTTTTCTACACACAAAACTAGGGAATGGCCTCATTTCATTCGAGTGAAATTGCAAGGACTTCAGTCTGGATCTCAGCTCCCTCAAATTACAGCCTTCCAAAAATTGAGGTGAGGACCACTCTTCCACTCGCCTCCTTTCCTCTCTTCTCTCTCGAAATCCTTAATCTCTTTCCGTATGGAGGACTGAATAAGTGCGAATGGGGTATGTATGGATGCAGGATGAAGCAAGACCAGTAAGTATACATTTCACTATTCCAACGACAACCAATGCTACATCCATGGGTATAGTCAAGGAGATTCTAGTTGAATCTCCATCTACTGTATAGGGAAGTAATGCCATGTCTTGTGGTTTACCACGATCATCTGACAATACTTCTTCCTTAATAGCTCTACTCTACCCATCCCTCTTCCGACTCCTTCCTTACGATGGATAGACACCTCTTCGTTGTGCCTCCTTCAATCACTCTCCGACCCTCTATTCTCTGCTCTTTAGCATAGTAAAGCACTTGGGGCATGCATGCTCTCAAGACTTCGTCCCTCACTCGCTCCTCTTTAGAAGGAGAAAGAAGCAAGGGAAGAGAAGAGAGAAGCCTGGGCGACTAAGTGATTTATCGACAATTACCCAAGGTGAATAGAAAGCCGTGATTACTAGTAGAAGAGACGGGTTGAGAGGATGTGAAGGGTCGAAAAGGAAGAGAACGCTTTTCCAAGAGAACTATCACCGAATAAAAGATCGAGTCATACTTCAATAGATAGACACACACCGAAAATGGTAGATAGAAAGAGGGATAGAGAGAGGGACCTACAATCAACAGCCCATTCAGAGAAAATCAGAGCAAACCACCTGACAATCAACAAATTCTATCCCAATGCTCTCCAAACATCAATCACTACCATTTCCAGTATACAGTATGAGAACAGTCCTTCTTCATTCCAATAGTCAACAATATCCGTACTGTGAAGTGTCAACGTCCCTCTTCTAGTAGAGAAGATAGGGGATAATAGAGAGAGAATGCAGATCATCTCCCCCTTTTCCATGTCCATTATCTACCCTTCAAAACAGACAATTCATCTACATCCCCATACTCATCCCCGCGACTCACTAACTCAATCTATGCATGTCAATGATAGTCATAATCAACCATGTAAACAATAATAATTATTATCCATCGAAAAGCAACCGATCATTATTCTATGATGGCGACGCGCAAGAGAGATAGAGAGAGAGAAAGAGAGAGTGAGTGAGGTAAATGAACAACACACCGTTGGATTGATCATAGTTGCTCCCTGCTGAAGCATCGTCAATGCGGGTTGGATTGGTTCGAAAATGGTTGAATATGGTAGAGGAAGAATGGAGAGGGAACGTTGGGGACTGACAAAGGTACAACCCCTTTTCGTGTACTTCCTTCTGATGGGGCGGAGTTTACAGAGGGAGGAGAGTGGAGGAAAGGGGAGGAGAGGGAGTGAACCCTTAGGCAATAAAGGAATTCAAGAGGGCGGAGTTTGGTGTTCACGATGAGTTTACTAGTAGAGAAGGTCGTTGTCTTTCTTCCAATTCGGAAGTGAATAGGTGCTGCTATTCAAATGGTTGGCATGGTCACCATTCCCACGCTTTCCGCCAAGTCGTAGTATAGAAATATGTCAATCGATAGAGGAAGCGAGCAGATGGGTAGAGTAAAGAGAAGAATTAAGACGCTTATGATGCTACTAGTAATTCATTCCAGAGACTTTAATCCCCCCAATGCGTAAGCAGATGCTACTCAAGATAAAAAATACGCAATGATTTAAGAATGTAGCAAGACGTAATTGGAGAATTTTAGAAAATAAAAGCAAGAATCCACACTATCTAAAAAAACAGCACAATTGAATCCCTACGAAATCGATACCAGGAAATTGATGACGAAATATTAGGGATCTAGGAAATTATATGAGAGCTGCACCGAATGAGGGCTAAGAAGCCACGATTGGGAAGCCAGGTATGAGTTGCTACGAAGGGAGATAACGGAAAGAGACGTGAGAGAGAGAGGAATAAGGAGAGAGTGAGAAGAGACTTCTATACCCATGGGGACGAAAGTGTCACGAAGTATTGTTGTCTTTTGAGCACTACCAGTCTTACGGAATCTCATGGAAAGTGGAAACCAGAAAATAGAAGCGAAATTTGAGCAGCAACTTAAGCGACGTGAGAAAATCAATGAAAAGATGTGAGCCGAAATACAACGGAGACAATAATCAAACATGAATAAAACCTACCTTAGTTTGTGCTCGTTTCGGAAAAGCGACCTTCGGATCAATCTGAAATAAACATGTAAGTGTCAACGAATAAGAATGACGAAAGTAGGCCCCCATACGACGAAAATGAAATCACCTTCTTTCCGTCCAATTCGTGCTCGTCGATAGCCAAAACTTTATCGACGCTGTTCGGATTCGCGAAGGTGATGAATCCGAAACCTCTGCGAAAGAAAAATTTGCTTATTTTCCAAGAAAATACGCGAAAACTAAAATGCCCAAAAAGGAGCGCGAAATCAGGGAACTACCATAACCCTACAGAGTATGCAGCTAGGACACACTCATGACATTGATCTACCACTTGAAACTTCATTGCAATTTTTTTTTGAACTAATTGTTTCGAACAAAGTATGTTATTACTAAAAATAAATTTACAAGTTTCAAATTAAAATTTTGTCATTTTCTCAAATCTACAGTACCTTGCCCGTTTCGTTGCGGGATCTCGCATGACCATGCATTCGTTTACTTCACCGAATCGACCGAAGTAGTCTCGTAGACCCTCTGCAATGAGAAAGTAATCACTATATTCAGCCTATCGTCTTCCTACAGTATCCATTTGTGATGTTAGTTGATGACTGCTGACTACTAACCAGTCTTTTCTCTCCTTATCCAACTCTACTGTTTATTATGAATGCCTACTCTATATCACTAGATGGTACGGAGACTGATGATATTCCCTCCCCTCTTCATCGTAGTCACTCTTTCTTTCTCTCTCTCTCTTTCTTCTCTTTCCACACCGTCAGAAGAGGTGGTCAAACGGGCAAAACAGAGATTGTGAGTGTCCCGTATGGAAAACAACTCAACTCAGTCTGTCACTACCATTAATCTACTACTTGGATGATCATACACCATATTCTCGTATATCAATCAATAAATCAAACCAGCAGTAGTCTGCCAACTGAGTCCTCCGATGAACATCTTCCTGTAATCAATAACTGTAACAATAGATATATCGATGGTTATAATCAATCAATAAAGTAGATACCGTACCCAGGATCTTGAACGGGAGATCCATCATCTGAATCAGCATTAAGCTGTGCCTCACTCTCGTGGTCAGCATGATCAGGACTCGTCGTTGTGTCCATTATTGATTACTTTCTGATTTGATTACGGTAGGTAGTACGGTAGGACGACGAATCGACTAGACGACAGAAGAGAGACACTAACGTAGAAGAACTGCTGTCCCCGCTAGACGGGTTATCGTAAGATGATACTGTACAAGAGGGGCCTCAGGGTGGTACTGTAGGCGCCCGATCGATAATCGGGACGAGTGCCCGAGAGAGATTACTGTAAGAAGGAATCTTTATGAAGTGGTAAAGAGAGAGAGAGAGAGAGGGGGAGATAGTACGGAGAGAGACTGGCGGAACGGAATAATAATAATACGACGAGATGAGAGATAAGAGGAAGAGAGCGAGAGAGAGAGAGAGGAGGAGGAGGCTGATGAAATGATCAGACTCATTTATGAATACGGTAGGATTACGATAGACAATATGATAGAGTAAAGAAAATGAATCGATAACAAGAATTGCAGGATGTTTTGAGGATAAGAGAGATAGAGAAGGGCATTTTGAAAGGTGAGTAAAGAGGGATGGTGAGAGGAAGAAAGAAGAGAGATAATGATAGAGAGAGAGAGAGAGAAGGAAACAGAATAACATAGAGTACAATGAAATGGTGATGATGACAAGTGAAGAAGGAATAGAATGGAATGATTGAGAGAGGGAAAGGAGATAACCAGATTGTGATACCATTCAATCACTACTACATAACAACCATCTATCAATATAATCAATCATCAAGAGAATAGATCATGACACTTGATTGATCAATCAATAGATTACTCTTCAAGAATATCCATTGTAAGAGTAGATCAAAGTATGGAGATATGAATGACCATCCGGTTTAAGTGAAACAACCATAGTTTGTATGTATGAATGAAGAGGCGATAAGATATTGAATAGAGAGATCATATCAATTGAAGAGAAGAAAGAGAGAAATGGAAGAGAAGAGAATGAAGAGAATGAAGAGAATGAAGAGAGAAAGGGGATGATGAGGATACAACATCTATCTACATGATTATATGAGACGATTACATGAGAATATTTCCTTTCCGCGTGTAATATCCCTATAGAAGAGAAAAGGGAAAAGAGCATTCTTTCTCTACTTGGATTCAGTGATGGTTCCAATGTGAATGAAAAAGTTACGGAAGAATGTAGAAAAAGAGAAAGAGATGGAAGGAAAGGATAGAGGAGGGAGGGGGAGGGGAGAGAGAAAGAGGAAGAGAGAATTCTTCCTCTTGTGAACCTCCTCCACTCTTCTTCTTTTTCGCGCCCGATTTTACTCCCATCTGAAAGAGAGATGGAAAAAAGAACACAAAGGGAAGAAGATAGAGAAAAGAGAATGAAGATGAGAGGGAAAAGAGAGAGATTGTTACTCGATATATCTGACAGTTTGACGTTAGTTTAGTAGAGTGGATAGAGTAGAGAGAGCGAGAGAAGGAAGGAAGGGGGGGAGGGGGGAGGTAGATAGTTTAGTCAACTCGTTCCATTCCATACGTGCTCACTGGTACAACCCTCCCCCAGTTCCCCCCTCTTACGATTAGAGATCATTCTATTAGAAGAGAGTTGAGAGAGATAGAGAAAGAGGGAACTGGGGGATAGCTAAATGGAGAATGGAAAAATAGAGGGAGAGAAAAAAGGGGTGGCCGTGCCAGGGAGAGAAAAGAGACTCATGGTGATATTGGATGGAGAGAGAGAAATGACCACCATGAGAGAAGGAAGGGAGGAAGGGAGAGGGGGAATGATCTACTCGATGAGAAAGAGAAGGATGATTCATTCTATTGTAGAAAAGTTGAACTACCAGTCTTCCTCACTTCCCTTCTTCTCTTCCTCTTTTGGATATCATTGGCAGTCTCCTCTATCATTCTTCCATTCGAGTATTGTACCAGTCACTGAGAGAGACGGCATAGTAAACAATCTATCTCTCGGGAGGGGGAGGGGGAGAGAGAATGGAAGAAGAACGAAGTAGTACAATCATCGTCCACTCAATCATTTTCATTCACAATTGGAAAGGTATATCAATTCATCGATTTATTCATCTTCATTCACTATTCTTTCCTTTTCTTTCTTCTCTTTCAGGCTTGATAGATGACGATAAAACATAACACATATTGGATAGAAGAAGAGAAGAAAGAGAAGGAGGAGAGGAGGGGGGAGGAGGGGAGGAGAGGGAGGAGAGAGGGAATTTCACATCATCATTGAGAATTCACATTATTGTGTGAAGAGAGGAAACTTTATTGATCGATCGATTTGTTGAATGGAAGAAAGGATAGAATGAAGAGAGAAAAGAGAAGAGAGTAAGTAGTCAACCAATGATTTTTGTTTACCGTTGAGTGCCAGCAATGTTCGAAGTAAGGGAGTAGGGGTAGGGAGGAGAGGGGAGGAAGGGAGAGGGGAAGGGGAAGGGGAGGGAGGGGAAAGGGACTGGGGGAGGCGAGTCCGTAGCTGAAAACAGCCTGTTTTTCTTCATTCCTACCCGACAGATACAGAGAGAGAGAGGAAGAGGGAGAATTGGTAGTGAGAACTGTAGAGGAAAGAAGAAGAAGAATTGGATAGAGAAGAAAGATCAGAGATGAAAGAATGAAAAGGAGGAGGGATCTGATGGATGAAGAGGATCGAGAGTTTGCACATTGGAGAGGTCATTGAAATAGAGAAAAAGAGAGAGAGATTACTCATGAGAATGAATGGAATAGAGAAAAGAGAGAAGTGAGGGAAAGAAAGACCACCAAATCTAAACAAGGAGATTGGAAGAGAGAGAGGTGAGAAAAGGGAAGAGAGAGGGAGGGAGGGGAGGGGAGGTGGTGGAAGGGGCAGAGGGATGAGGGGAGGTGGGAAGGTAGAAGTTATCCTACACAGTTTGTGCATGGACTCGTCGTGTCAACAGAAATTGCTAGGAGGAGGCTCTCCCTCCTCCCATCTCTCCTCCCTTTACCCTATCTCTCCTCCTCTTTCTAACCCTTCCTCCCTCCATCTCCCCTCTCTCTATCGATTGCAGTTAGAAAACTGCTGCAGAGGGATAGAAGAAAGAGAAGAGAGGGAGAAAGATTGGCACTATTAGAAACCACCCAGTTCTTAAAACGGAAAACTCGACAAATGAGAAGAAAACAAGTTAGAAAGAAGGAGAAAAAGACTAAAAGAGACGGGAAAATGTGAAGAGAGAAAGAAAGAGAGGGTAGTGAATGAGATTGGAGGTAGTTTGACACAGTCATCAGAAGACAGAGAGAAATAGAGAAAGAAATAGAGGAAGATTGTGAAGAGAATGAAGAGAATGAAGAGAGAAAGGGGATGATGAGGATACAACATCTATCTACATGATTATATGAGACGATTACATGAGAATATTTCCTTTCCGCGTGTAATATCCCTATAGAAGAGAAAAGGGAAAAGAGCATTCTTTCTCTACTTGGATTCAGTGATGGTTCCAATGTGAATGAAAAAGTTACGGAAGAATGTAGAAAAAGAGAAAGAGATGGAAGGAAAGGGAAAGAAAGGAAAGAGGAGGGAGGGGGAGGGGGGAGAGAAAGAGGAAGAGAGAATTCTTTCTCTTGTGAACCTCCTCCACTCTTCTTCTTTTTCGCGCCCGATTTTACTCCCATCTGAAAGAGAGATGGAAAAAAGAACACAAAGGGAAGAAGATAGAGAAAAGAGAATGAAGATGAGAGGGAAAAGAGAGAGATTGTTACTCGATATATCTGACAGTTTGACGTTAGTTTAGTAGAGTGGATAGAGTAGAGAGAGCGAGAGAAGGAAGGAAGGGGGGGAGGGGGGAGGTAGATAGTTTAGTCAACTCGTTCCATTCCATACGTGCTCACTGGTACAACCCTCCCCCAGTTCCCCCCTCTTACGATTAGAGATCATTCTATTAGAAGAGAGTTGAGAGAGATAGAGAAAGAGGGAACTGGGGGATAGCTAAATGGAGAATGGAAAAATAGAGGGAGAGAAAAAAGGGGTGGCCGTGCCAGGGAGAGAAAAGAGACTCATGGTGATATTGGATGGAGAGAGAGAAATGACCACCATGAGAGAAGGAAGGGAGGAAGGGAGAGGGGGAATGATCTACTCGATGAGAAAGAGAAGGATGATTCATTCTATTGTAGAAAAGTTGAACTACCAGTCTTCCTCACTTCCCTTCTTCTCTTCCTCTTTTGGATATCATTGGCAGTCTCCTCTATCATTCTTCCATTCGAGTATTGTACCAGTCACTGAGAGAGACGGCATAGTAAACAATCTATCTCTCTCTCTCTCTTTGATAATCTTGATTTGAAGAGAGGGAATACTCAGTCGACTTGTCAACGAATGACGTCATTTCTCATTCAGACTATCTACAATCATTATTCTACTATCTACGACAACTACAAAATATCTTGCATAGTTATCATTATCCCATCACAACAATTCCATTCCATTCACTCGATTCTTTCCATCTCTCGAATATTCTGTGCATAGTGGTCAATACTCTGTTTACTGCATGAGAATGAGTGGGAATTTGTTCGTCCATCCCATTGTTCTTCTCTCTCAAAAGAGAAAACATCTAGATATGGAAGGGAAAGCGATGCGTTCCCAAGGGCAAGACTAAAGAGAAATGGGATCCATTCTGAAGATGAAGCAATCCAAGTTTCCGTTGAAGAAGAAGAAGGTCGAAGAATGAATAGAATTGATGGAGGAAGAAACAATGGAGAGAAGAAGAATGATTTCCCCAATATTCCATTACCTATTTATGAAGGACCAGATTGAGTCATCAATGGTATTAGCACATTTTGATAAATTTATTTATTAGGGTTACACAAATAATGACTGATGAGAAATTTTAAATTCTAGATATATGCTCTAGTTCGATATGGCTACGTGGAAAATATACTATATGAGGCCGTTTGCGTAAGAATCGAGCAAATTCGGATGGGTCTGGCACAGGTCAAAAATGTCAATTCTCTGAAACTTTATGATTTTGGGTTCTTGAGTGTGCTGATAACGATGGGCACATTCGTTTTTCACGTCGAGCCCCCTTTGGCTCCAGACGACGTCACGTCGAAATCAGACTTTGTTCAATAACTCAGTACTTATTTTAGCTAAAATTAACTGAGTGTGGCTCCCGGGGTAGAATTTCATGCTGATCACGCCTGTCTAGTTTATTTTTCATACATTGTTAAAATAAATTGTAAAAATGTAACTTTTGATCCAGCCACGTGCAAATTGTGCGACTTACACAGATCGGACCGGAATGACGAGTTGATTCAGATCCCAAAATTTCATCC
>LS485057.1:576644-589787 GCA_900490705.1 Pristionchus arcanus
ATTTTCTCGAATAGGGAATGCGGAAATTGGATGAAATTTTGGGATCTGAATCAACTCGTCATTCCGGTCCGATCTGTGTAAGTCGCACAATTTGCACGTGGCTGGATCAAAAGTTACATTTTTACAATTTATTTTAACAATATATGAAAAATAAAGTAGACAGGCGTGATCAGCATGAAATTCTACCCCAGGAGCCACACTCAGTTAATTTTAGCTAACATAAGTGCAAAGATATTGAGCAAAGGCTGATTTCGACGTGACGTCGTCTGGAGCCAAAGGGGGCTCGACGTGAAAAATGAATGTACCCATCGTTATCAGCACACTCACGAACCCCAAATCTAAAAGTTTCAGAGAATTTATATTTTTGGCCTGTGCCGGACTCTGCTCGATTCTTTCGCAAACGGCCTCATATAGACTATTAGTGCTTCTGCATGCTTCTGCCGCACAATATTCTACGGGAAGGTAGTTGTGAATTGTACGATTGTATAATGAGAATGGGATATCTATATACTAGTAGTAGATATAATCATTCCTTCATCCCATGCCCTTTCATCTTCTTTATCCATTTCATCATCAGCTTCTCTTCCATCAGTTCGTCGTTTGAATAAAGGAGGAGATGGAAGATCATCTTCTATCTAGAGAAATATTCATTATTATGAGTGAATTCAGTGCAATACTACACATTCATTTCCACCTTTCAGTAGATGATTCGGTTTACAATTAGAGTTGAGTTCGGAATGAAGTGTTTTCTATCTAATTCAATTTGTTTTATTTGTTTTTTATACAGATAATGCATAAATAGTTTTCATCCGATCCTCATACCTCAATATTTTTATGATGATGAGAATGATGAGAATGTTCGTGATGATGATGATGACTGTTTCTGCAATAGGATAGTGAAAGAGAGAGAGAGAGAGAGAGAGAGGAGGAGGAGGAGAGAGAGAGAGAGTGAGAGAGGAGGAGGGACCCACCTCTTCGCTAGCTTATTCTGCAATTCTTCAAGTAACTTTTCCATTTGTTCATTCTTTCCTTTCTCTTCTTCAAGCATTCTATAATATTATTTCATTAATATTTCCTCGTTTTTTTCTCATTTTCGTGCTGAATTTCACTATGAGAACGAAAGTTGCGATGGTTTTGTGTTAGAGTGGAGAGAGAAAAGAGAAGGTTTGGACGATGTGAAATAGAATCCCAATTGTGACGACAAACGATTCTAAGGGAAGGAAAGATTCGGAAGATGGGAGAAAAGATTGGAGGAATGAATGAAAGGAGGGGAGAAGATAATAACCTTGTTGCGAGTCCTCTAACGATTTCTTCATCTTTCAATGCTCTTCTCTCATCTTCAACTGTCTGAAATGGACACTATCAATGATGATACCACAATAATAGATAATTGAACCTTAGCTAGTCGTTTATTCTCTTCTTCAAGTGCAATTCTCATTGAATGTTCTCTCTCTGCTCGACCTCAATAATTATTATTATTATTTCACTTGCTATATTTAACCTTAAATGCGAAATATAACTGTAATTACGATGAAAACTGACCATCATTAAGTGCAGCTCTCTTTAAATCATATTGAGCCATTAGAGTTCGAGTTGGCCTCTCGATTATTAGAGCCATATCTACAATTATTTGTAGCAATTAATTTAAAAGGAAAGAAATGATGAATAGTCACTTACTGTTCGTGATAATGGGAAATTATGCTCACCTCTTGCAAATGAATTCCTCTGAAGTAAATCAAAATGAGCAAATCTATATTCGTCCCTTCCAGATTGAATAATCCATGTGAATATTCCAGATGACGATTCATCCTCATCTTCCAACTTGAGAAATATATCAATATGATTAGGAACTTGATAATTAATCTAGTAAGACTTACAATAACTTTAGCATCTTTCTCGAGGACGATCGATCGTTTTGTTTCTTCTATTAATTTCTTCTTCAATGGTTGGAGATGTAATACTCCTGAAGAGGAGGAAAGAGTGAGATAAAAAGGAGAGAGGGAGAGGAAGGGAACTGACCAGGAGTGAGAGTACACCATGAAGGAATCCATGATGAAGATGATGGAAAGGGAAGACATGATTTTGATGAAGAAGGAAGAGAGAGAAGAAATCCCTAAGTGAAGGTCATTCTTTGATAGGAAAGGAAGCTTCATTCGTGAAAAACCTTTCTGATTACTTGTGATACTAATCTCTCGAATATTCTATCCACCAGTGGCTCCAATACCTGCAAATTATTAGTTGATTCCTTTCAAATTGATCGATGATTCCCCCTTTCTCTGACAAATGTCTTTCTCATTCTTGCTCTTCAAAAAGTGTCTCACTTTTCTCTGAGGGAAAATGACATCGATAAGTCCGAGAATTTCACGGAAAGAGACGGTTTCCGAAGTGGAACAAGCAATTGAAGAGGAAGTATTCGCACGATCGGCTTCTCTTCAAGTAATCAATCAATAATTTCAATTGAATAATTCGAAGTGACTTCAATAGTTCGTCGAGGATAAAATGAGCTTCTTTCTCGTTCAAGAGCATCCCTTCATTTCTCTCCGCGAAATACGAATATATTCTGAATCAAAGAAGTTATTTACTCTATGTGATTCACACTTCTCTCTTACGGTACAGAAATTGAGTTATCTCAGACGAAAATCAACTTGCAATTTCAAGTGAGAAAAGGAATGTAATACTATTCGGAATGGAAAATATTGAATAGAATGAACCTGAATAACTTATGGAACAGTTCATCTTCCAATGGATTTTCAGTTTGAGGCATGAATGGAATTGATTTAGGAGGAGAGTGATCCTTATTTCCTTCCAATTGAATATCACTTGGATAGATCTCTTGTTCAAGTAAAATTCTTGAACTTCTTTTTGAGTCCGATCGATGAATGGAAGAATTTGATCGATAATTAATAGAGAGAAGATCTCCTTGTGGAGATAAAATCTCCAATGGAGAAGATGAAGATTGAATAGAAGAGGAGATGGCTAAATAAAGAATGATTATGAAAGGTAGAAGAAAGAAGAAAAAGAGAAGGAAGGACCACGACAAAATAGAAGGGATTTAGAGATAATCCACTCTTGGAGAGAATGAAAAATAGAGGAAAGAATAATGGAGAAGAACGGGAAAATAAATGAAGGAATTGATTGATTGGAGAAGAAACGAAGTTATTCAGAAGTCGTCTAGCTCATTCCTTGCATATTTTCCATCTTTCTTCCTTCATACTCGCCTCCTTCTCCTCTCTTCCTCCTCCCCTTCTCCTCCCTCTTCCTCCCTCTCTTCATATCTCAACTTCTCTTCTCTCAACAACTGACCCATCTAGCAGGTGTATGCCCCAGTGAGAAGGTGATATCTCCCTCCCCTCCCTCTTCCCTCTCTCTCTCTCCCTCTCTCTTCGCTTCAGATCAATTCGCGCAATCATCTGATCACACCCTTTTCATTTCTAGTGCAATCACATTCAACGTAGAAAAAGAAACTTCATCAACTGAGATCATGATACAATTGCACCCGTGGTAACTCGTTCAATATCGATTGCATATCAATAAATGATCTTTGATCTTTAGAGATAGATCATCCTGCGAACATTGTGTAGTATCCCCAGTAGAATAAACTGCAATTGATAACAATCACCATTTAATGAAGCCTCTTAAAAATTTACTTGAAGAGAACGAAGCAAAGAGGGAAAATGACTCGTGAATATCGATCGATGACATTGACATCTTTGACTCGGAATGAAGGAAGAGTGGATACAGCCTGAATAGGGAAGAGTCTCTCTCTCTCTTCTTCTTCATACCTTCTTCCCTGCTCGATGAATACTCGTCTTAATACTCATCGTTCTCTGTTTTGCCATTGTCATTCGACGTCGAGCACGACTAAACAAATTAATTGATGAAGAGAAATGAAGATTGATCTTACATGGAAAAACTCGGCCTTGCTTTCGTTCCACTGACGAATCTAGGATATTCTGGATTGTCTCCATCGATTATAACTGCCTGAATAAAGATCAAAGATCAATCTCTTCTAGGAGGAAAGATTGGATACCTCTCCACCATCAGGACATAATTCGGGAATAGGACTGGATGGTCTCTTTCTGAATACAACTCGAGGAACGGAATGAGAATCACGATCAATTCCACTAAACGAAAGAATTTGAGATGATGAATGGGAAAGAACTTGATAAACCTGGATGAACTATCGTTAGAATTGGAATGATTCCTTACGACTTCATGTTTTGTCTCTGATTCTGTCGAAACCTTGATATAAAGAGCGATTGGATTGATTTCTGAATGGAAATGGACAAACCTCAATGATATTCTTTCCCTTTCCATTCCAATTCATGGTACTCTCTTTATCATCATTATTAATTCGATCGAGTGCATTCATTGCAGTTGGTTCCCCATTGAGATTCCATCCAGAACACTCAAATGAAAGGACTATCGATGATGAGTGAATGATCTCTCACTTCATTATCTCCTCTTCTACTTCGCCTTCCCCAATATGAATAATTAACTGCTGCGTATTCAAGAAGAGCAGCGAATACAAAGACGAAACACATTACCTGAAGGAAGAGAAGAGATGGATAGGGAGGAAGGGGAAGAGGAGGGACTGACCAGATATATATCGATTGATTTGACATATGATATACGAGGAAGAGATTGTCGAACTCCCGTTGATATCGTAGTCATTGTCAATACGGTTGTGATACCTGAAACACATTGTTATTCCTCCTTAGATGATTTGACTAACCAAGGGCAACTCTTGCTGAAGTCGCTTCATGATTGATCCAGAATGAAACCCATGATAACATTACTATGAGAACACAAGGAAGATATGTCTGAATATGACACTGTTTATTTATTCCTTGTATCCATTTAATTACCTGGAATATGAAGTATCCAACGGATCTCTTCAATTGAAATACGAGTGAAAGACGTTGATATGAACCTGAGATTGATATTTATTAGAATTTACATTCACAATAATAACAGACCAGTTGCTGTGGATACGATGGAATCCTCAGTCTGATATCCAAGTATTCTGAAAGGGAGAAATAAACAAGTTGAAGGGAGAGATGAATAAACCTGAATTGTGGTACTTCAGCTTGATCAACTCCATGAACAGCAAGAGGATGATTCCATTTCATTAATACTTCCGATGTCGTGTATCCATCTCAATAATTATATTTGAAATTCTTCAAATTGTTTTCATCTCTAATTTCAATTTGTCTTTCTCATTATCATTCAATAACTCACAACTTTCTATCTCAACAGTGCAATTTTGTGCATCAAGAGGAAAATTCCTTAGATCCATTGAACACGCGAGAGTGGAAGTGAATCTGAGATGAACCATCAATAGTTGACGAGTCCCCCCCCCTTCTCTCCCCTATCCAGATGTAACCTCATTCCATATGCAATTCTTCCATCTCTTGATAATCTCAACATCTTATTCTTCTCCGTAACATCATGGAGATAAGAGTGTTTATCATTAGCGAGGAAAGTGTCCGGCACCCAGATTCGTCTAAGATTCATTATGATAGGTATCTACAATGATATTAAATTAACAAACTGTGAGAATTCTCCATTGAGAGTCATATCATCAATGGGAACATCATCAGTCCACGTTAATCTTTCATCCTTCCAATATTGATGGAGATACATTGTAACTGTGTAGTCCTGAATGGAAGAATAAAGAAGTAAATGTGATACTGTAGACTGACCATATCAACTTCTGAGATTGAATCGAATGAAGCAATGATTATATCCATTGTAAGAAGAAGAGCGTCACCTAAAATGTATTATGTTCAATCAATATCAAATTGTATGACTCAAAGAAAATAATCAAACCTCCAAATCCAGGTCTTAATCGAATATCATAATCATTGAGAATATCGGCCAGAAGTGCACTTGCATTAGTGTATGAAGAAGTCTCTGAACGGAATCGATCATCCATCCATCCATCCATCCATCCATCCATCCATCCATCCATCCCTCCCTTCTTCATTCCACTCACTTTTTTGCACTCCAATCCTTGTTTCATTCATATCCGAAGTGATCAGAGGTTGTCCCACACTTAAGAATATATATTACTCCTTTGAGAATTATCTTTTTCTTCATTCAGATCATTTCATGGACTAGAGGCCATTACATGCAAGTCTGCTGTCTTTATTGTCTATGAATGGATACGAGATACTCCCCCTCAGAATGAATTCCTCCCCTAGTAAGAGTATTCTTAAGATTCCAAAAGTTGAGTGCTTTCCTTCACATGCAAACTCATGTTTTTTTCTCGGGAATCATGAATATTGAAACTTCTCTATCTTGGGAATCTTGGGATCATATGTGAATAACTTTAAAACAAACCAGCTTCTAATTTCCCAATTTGTTTAAGATTTCAGAATTGTTTGTATAGAATATTAAAAATATTGAATAGAGATAGCCTCACGTTGAATTAAAGAGTGTGATGAGGGATGTTAACATGAGAAGAAGAGGAAAGAGAGGAAAGACCTCCCTCCGAGGTGAAATTCCCATCTTAAATAACTCAAGTTGTTGAGTACTCATTTGAATCGAAAGAACGAACGAAATTTGTGAATATTGAAAAGTGGACGAGCAAAGGGAAAGAAAACGATAAAAATGAGATGAAAACATGTGAAATTGAAATTGAAAGAACACGAGGAATATTTCATTCTCTTATGATGAATAAATGAGATGTGAACTCTTTCGAATCTTAGTTTACACTTACAAAGGAATAGCAATCAGACTGAACACTCTCGAAAATTGAGTAAGAATGGAATGAATAGAGAGTAGAGTGTCGAAAACGACTGATCGCGCGAATTTGACAAGTCGCGAATGAATTCCAAATGAACCTCCATTTGAAATGAAGATCCACTTTTCTCTCTAAATGATTAAACGGAGCGCCGTTTTTTTCAAAGAACGAGATTTTTGAAAATAAACTTTGCATCTCCACCTCCATCTCCAGCTGGTATTGCTCACCTAATAGGCCACTTAATATCCCACCTAATGGGTGACAAGTTAGGTGGGATTATAGGTGAGTTATTAGGTGGCCTATTAGGTGAGAAAGTTACTGTAAGGAAAATCGTCCAAGTTGTGAGATACGATACTATCGATCGATATCGCATAAATGTGCCTCATACCGTAACTGAACCATACATGGGTCATCCATGTACGGTAACCACATCCAAAAGGCAATCCCTGATGGGGAAAGCAGTGATGCTCGGGAGCAGTCTAAAGAGGGCTGTTGGATGGGATCTTGTAGGCAAGGCGTGTACTAGGTAAGCAACATTGCTCCCTCCAAACGTTTATTAGGTGGCATAATAGGTGAGCAAGCTCCCGCTATCCCCTTTGAAGGTGGCCTATTAAAAATGCTTATTAGGTGACTTATTATATGATAAATGGGAAACCATTGACACCTCTTCTTCTCCATTCCACCACTCGAGACGCGGTTCATCCCGCAGAATGAGGCGACGTGCCATTTAACTTTGAAAACGGCACGCCGTTATTTTCCATTCGTGACACATCAAATGAAAAACGACTGGTCCAAAACGACGCGCCGTTTACAAATGGAAACGGCGCGTCAATCACTTTCGACACTCTATTAGAGAGGGATGAAACAGACTCGAAGAGAGGTTCGAAGAGAGCGAAGGGAAGGGAAGGGTAATGGACCTCCAGGGGAAAGAGAACAGAGGTTCAATCTATGGAGGAAAAGGAGTGGTTTGTGCTGTAGAAATGAGGATAAAGATGGGCGAGATAGATTCAATGGGTGGATTTGTGTCTTTCCTTCTCTTTTCCTCTCTGAATTCCCATGAGATTCCCCTCTCTTCAACCAACTTTACGCCTTTTATTACCTGGAGAGTCTCGTGGATAAAGGAAAGAAATACCATCAAGAATCAACTCTCTTCATTTAGTCTATTTTGCTCTTTTTCGCACTCAATGTTCTCTGAACGAATTCCCTAAAGAGGTTCTCATTCTGCAGAAAATACTAATTGTTATTTTGAAGCAGAGAAAGAACAAATAAAAGAGAGAAATGAGTGAAAATGAATTGTTCGTGATGAAGTCATTTGGAACGGAGATAAGAAAAGGAAAGAGATGAGGAAGAGAAAGAAGAAGAAGATCTGTTGATTGAGAAGAAAAGAGAAGAAGAGAAGAGATGCCATCGAAGGTATATCCACTACCTATCATATTGAATATCTACAATCCCTCACTACTCATCATATCAAAAGGGAGTGTGAAGAAAGAATGAATTCCTTAGGGAGAAGCATGTTTCTTCTCTTTTCTCGTGTAGTGATGAAAGGAGGAATGGAAATTCCCATGAGATTCATGCCATTCCATATGACCTATCGATAGAATTAAGAATGAAGAGAAGATGTGATCAAGAGAAGGAAGAAGAAGAAGGACAGAAGAGTGGAAGGAAAAGGAAAAGGGAAGATAAAGGACTTCATCCACTTTGCATAATTATATTTGACGGGCACCATTTTAGATTTATTCACGATTTCCATTGTTTCTATCGATTTTGTGAACATCTTAAAATGTATGTTAAATTAATGAACTAGAAACTATGAGAATAAAAATGTTGAGGGTTTGGTTTTAGAAGACCATTAGTGTTCTCGTAAATCAGATACAATTAACACGAATAAGATAATAAATCGACAATAGGATGATATAGATTGAACTCTGTTACGGTGATTGGATTGGTTCGAAATAGACAATTTAGGAAGCATAAGTCAATTCCGAAATAATTGCACAAGAAATGGTAAACGTAGGGAGTTGGAGTAGGGAATAGAGGGGGATACTGTGGAAGAAGATGGGGATAAGAATGGCAATAATGGAGAAATGCATAGTGTATCGATGAGAATGCTCAAGTCTTAGTCTCTTGTGAGATCCTTCTCAACAGACTCCTCCTTCCCCCCTCCCCTTCTCCTCCCCTCCCCTCCCTCCCCTTTCCCTCCGTCCCTCCTCCTCATCTCTTCACTTGTCTCATCTACAGTGATCTTCTCTATCTTCATCTGCATAATTTCATGTATCTCTTTCTCTCTTCTTTCCTGTCTATCAATCTTCTGATCTCTCTTCTCTCTCTTCTCCTTCTTCCATTCTCCAAACCCCACAATTCCATTACCTCCTCCCATCCCCTCTGAATTCCTCGTTTTCAACATTTCAAGTCTGATTTAATTTTCTTTTGCTTGCAAAAGAAGATTTACTTGTAAAATACGTCATCCATATGTCATCCATTCCATTATGATTCTAAGCAATTGTAATGGATCAAATGGACCATGGTCGATTGAACATGATTGGATGAGGTCCACATCTGTATTCTATTTGTGGTCCACTGATCTCCCTTCCCTTCCCTCTCTTCCTTCCCCTCCTTCCCACCCCCCCCCCTTCTCATTCTTCTTCATTCCGTGCAGACAATGAACTCTCATCATATCAAATTTCTAATCTGAATGGAAATTGCACGGAGGGAACAGATTGAACCACTCCAATATCGTACTATATATTCATAGATACTTCAACGTGAGAATGATGTTTCAATGTGTGACTTCGTTGTTCATTTCATATTCCCATGGGTATAATGGAGGGTCAATCTGTTGAAGAGAAAGAAAGAAGAAGAAGAGTCATTGTATTCCCATTCCAAGCTAAATCTGTCAAAATACTCACTCTTATCTTGTTGTTTCATCTCTTTCCTTGTTGCCATTCATTTTCATTCATCCGATAGAAAGGACGTCTCATCATCTAAAGAAGGAGAGGGGGGGGGATATGATAGGAACTCTTCCCCTTCACACTCTTCCATTTCTTCCTTTCCTCCTCTTCTTCACTCAATTCACTTATCTCTCCATTCAACTTCTTTTCCTTCCTTCGATAACCAACGAGAACGTGGATAAACTCAATGAACTTTCCATTCAATATTCCTCTTTTAGTCCCATCTAAATGATTCGGTGATGAGATATCACTGCAATGAAATCAATGGAAGTTCTTTATTCACTCATAAGGTGAGACTACTTTATTCTCCTTTTCGACTGATTATTAATAAATTAATAATCAGTTTCTTCCTCATTTTTCCATCGATTTCTTCATCATACAATTTTGCTTCATTCTCAAATTCTTCATTTCCACGTCATTCACCACAGGCCTTCAAGTGACCTTTTCATCTATTTTATTTATCAAAAAAATATTTATATGTATTGGTTCAGATCTGGGAAATCGATTCACAATTCGTCCCTTACTCGAGAAATAACAAAAATTCTGAATACACTTCTTCTCAATCAAGATAAGAACTTTCGACCATACAATGATGGTAAGATAATGAAAACTTTCCTCATCTGATTCTTCATTATAGATCCCCGTGAACCACTTGTCGTTGAGATTGATATTAGTGTGAGGAGTATGGGGCCAATCTCTGAACAACATATGGTATACCATTTATTTATGTTCTCATCGTCAGAAGAATATCTAGTTGTCCATGATGACATTGCAGGAGTTTTCTCTCGATTGTTACTTCCGACAGAGATGGATTGACAAGAGATTGGCATTCACTCCTGTCGATCCATCGAGACAAGAAATTCCAGTGGCGAGTAAGATGCTCAAGGTAAGAAGGGGGAGGGAAGGAGGGTTCTTCACTTCCATTACTCGTTAAGAGTCGAAAAGTCCATTAAGAATCACATGTGTGAAACAATTTTATGTTGGGAAGATAAATAATATTTCTCTCAGGATATTTGGACTCCAGATACATATATTCGAAATGGACGAAAGTCTTATCTACACACTTTGACTGTTCCTAATATTCTATTCAGAGTGAGAAGTGATGGACAAGTTAAAGTATCACAGAGGTTAGTCAATGGAAAGGAGGGGGGAGGTCTAGTGAGAGTATTCACACTACTCAATTCATTCCCAATCATTTACTATGACCACTCATCAATCCTTCTCTTCTTACTCATTATCTCCCAGTCAAAAGAATCCGACCAAGTTTCCGAATGTGTTGAGACAACTGTTGAGAGATTGGAAGAAAAGGAAGGGAATGGGGGGAGGGGGGAGTCTATCTACCGTCTAGAGTCAATCTAAGAGAGAAGTCACTTGTGATTGTTGTGTGCCTGTCTTCCTCTCTTGATATCTTCTTCTCCTCTAATCTTTCTATTCTACACGACATTCTCCCATCCATCACAATCCTCCAATTGAATTGAGACAACGAGTAAAAGAGAGAGGCACCAATTCGATAACCGAGAAGGGAAAAGAGGGAAGAGGGTACTCTAAAAAGGAGTTGATATGATTCCCGCCTAGCAATAAAATGAGAATTATGGTTGAGACACATCTCATATTCATCTGTGGGTCTACTCTTTTATGAATTCTCGAAGACGATTCTCCCTTCCCTCTCCTTCTCCCCTCATTCATTCCTTTCCCTTCTTCTCTTCCAATAACCTATCGAGTGCTCTCCATACGATGAAACAAGAATATATTCCTCTCCTTTTTAAAAGAGGGAATCTTAGTTGTATTACTGGATGAGAGTGGAGATTCCTTTCGTCATTTCTAACTGGCAGACAGAAATGAATGATTGTGAGGAAGTGAGAAGAAGGAAGGAAAAGGGAGGAGATAAGGGATGGAAATATGAATGAAGTAGATAGGGAAGAATGAAGGCATTGACAATCTACAGATTTAGTTTCTATCCTCATTATAGATTGACAATTCGTTCTCGTTGTCCGATGTTTCTTCGTAAATTTCCAATGGATGCCCAAGCATGTCCCATTGAGATTGGATCTCTTGGATATTTCACAAAGGATGTACGATATGTGTGGAAGGTATAGAAAAGAAATCATCCTAATTCACTCATCTATCTGTTTATTTAGAATGTTGAATTGGATGAGAAGATGGGTAACATGCTCTCTCAATATCAACTACTCGATGTATACCGTACTCAGATGAATATCTCTGATTATCGATTTCCTGATCAACGTCAGTACCTTTTTTCTCTACTGGAGAATCTATTTTTATTACGAGAGGAAGGTTGTTAATTCTCATGAATTACAGAGTTGTCAGTCCTCAAAGTTTATTTCAAACTACAACGACAACAGGGATTCTACATACTGCAGGTTCCTAATCATTATCATGCAGTCTATCCCCTCCCTGCTACTCCTTATCCCGACTCTTTACTTTCAGATCTATACTCCATGTACTCTTCTAGTAGTTATGAGTTGGGTATCATTCTGGATCAATAAAGAGGCCTCACCAGCTCGAGTCGCTTTAGGTAAGCTAGATACTCCCCTCCCCTCACTCCTTTCCTTCTCTCTCAGGTATAATGACTGTTCTCTCAATGTCTACTCTTGGATTTGGTCTCCGAACAGATCTTCCAAAGGTCTCTCATTCCACTGCACTGGACATCTATATCATGTGATTATCTTTCTTCTCTTCTTTATCTCTTCTCTTCTCTCATTCAGTTCTTGCTTCGGTTTTGTCTTCGCTGCAATGGTCGAATATGCAGTCATCAATTATGCTCATATATTCTATATCAAAAAGAAAATGCATGAATTGAAGGGATTGGAGAGTAATAAAGCAGTGAGTTAAAGAAGGAAGGGGATGGAATAATCTCTCTCTCTCTCGATCCATTTAGATTGATTCGATGAGAATGTTCACTGCATCAATAATGGGTGCACGAAGGGAAACAATTCAAACTGAAGATCTCAAATTGAATCTTAAACCGAAGAAACCATGGTATAGAAGGATATTCAGAAGAGAAAAGGCTGAGACAACATCCGGTCAGTAGAAATAGATCTCTATTGTTTAATTCTAACTCCTCTTTTCATGATAATTAAATGGTCTTAAAGTGCATGGAGTGATAAATCCCCTAACCCTTTTGGCACTCCAATCATCTAGCATGGAGTGTTTCCTATTCCATCTAGATCTATCGTATCTAACTCCCTACCAGATTCCCCTTCTCTATCGGGATCAATTCAATCTGATCCCGAAGTGTGGCTCCGTATCCATTCTCCCTCTACTCTCAATATCGACACTGCAGATTTAGAGAAACGTGGTTCAGGTCTGACCGCATCCGTGTAATACCATCTCATTGCTCTCTCTTGGAACGGCTACTGTGTTTAATTGTCGTCTTTCTACTGTAGTCTGCGATAGGGAATGTCCCCGTCTATATGAGTAGATTAC
>LS485058.1:0-33899 GCA_900490705.1 Pristionchus arcanus
GCCAACAACCACGAAACAGGTTGCCAAGAGAGGGAACAACTCCAATCGAATACGAAATATATTTAGGCCAGGGGAAATATTGGCGAACTACAGTATTACGGTATATTGCGTATTCAGGGTAAATCCGTGTGAGAGTCAGCACGTATGAATATTTAGAGTTGGGGCATATTACGGGTCAGACTTATTACTTCTAGTCTCATATACAACAGTTATAGGACGGCCTTTTCGGCCTCAGCTTTTCTCGCTGCAATATTTTCTGGTGAGAAATGCTCCAACGTAGCTTGTATGCCGGCCAAAACGTCGTCCATTGATGCTGATCCCACCGCGCTTTCCTCCACCTGCCCATTCTGGCCCATTAGCGAGAGCGAAACTCGCATGGGCTCCTGCAAAGATCAAATATCAAAACTATTTATGATCGTATTCACTACATTCTACAGCGCTAGGGATTCAAAGTAGCATTTTACAGGATTTTCAATTGTTATTTGAAACACGATTCTGCTAGATTGGTTACCTTCAACTTTGGTTTTTCATCCTCGGGAGCTGGCCAAATCGCCTTCGCAATGATGAGCGCCACTTCACCGCCGTGATACGAACCGACAATAGCTGCAATGTGGCAAAAATATCCATCAATCAACAAAATTTTTCACTTTTTCGAGTCACGATCATGCAATTATAGACGATAAAAGTCACGATAAAAAAAACTCCGAAAGCCAACATAGAAAATAGTTTGCATTAGGATAATGCATGAGATGATAATTCGTTTGTGGGGATTGGAGGGCAGAAATTAAGGAAGTGCGTCCAACCTCCGAGAAAGCCTCCGACGAGCGCGCCTGTCTCTGAGATTTTCGAGCCGAGTGCAGCGCCAAGGGTGCCGCCTGCGAGCAAATATTAGCGCAACTTGCATTTATTCAAACATTAACATTAAAATTATTAAAATTAATACCGATTTAAAATTGTTTTAAATACAATAAGTGTAAATACTCACACGGAACAAGAGCAGCCCATGTTCCGGCCGCCTCTGCAAGCGCGTGAATTGTGTTGTGCTTTGTATTGGCCGTGTAGTCCTGGAATGTAATATGAAATGATCTATCTCTAATCCTCAATAGAGCTCGGAATATGAACCGCCGTCTCTTCATTTCGCACACTTGAGCGGGGCGAAAGAGTGTGTTAAAAGAGAGACGGTGGCTTATTTTTAGAGCTCTACTACAGTGTTTGCATTCAAAAGCGATATATGTACACATTTTGAATAAGTGTAAAAGTGAGTGAAAATAATAAAAGGAAACCTTTCTAATGGCGTTAATGATGATCTTAGCGTCCGTAGCGAATTCAAGAATGATGATTGCCTGTCAAGTATATCTTATTTGTTATTTTTATAAATTTATTTTTATTTTTTAAATTTACCTTCCACGTTCCTTTACAGAGGTTTCCGGTACTCTGGAGGAATTGGGGCTCCCACAAGGCCTGGAAAAAAACAGCATCAGAAATTGGAAGAAGTAAAGAACAATGGCAATGGTCTGAAATTGTGCTTAGGCAAAATGCGATGAAAATAACTCACTTTTAGGAGGGTCCATGGCAGCGATTCGGACATTTCAGTACAATTAATTGTAAGAGACGAAATGTGTTGCGCGCTTTTCAATGAGACGCTAGCGAGTGATAAGGAAATGTTAGTCATCTGATCTCAACAAGAGTGAGGACATGAAACGATAAGGGAGTATGCTTGATTTAAATGTAAACAATCTCTGTTTCTTCTTAATATTTTATCAAACCGTTTTCAGCAAAGTTGTACAACGTAAAACATAATCATAATTTTTTTTAATTGTTAGCCGTTTCCGCCTCCGCTTTTCTGGCAGCAATATTCTCCGGGGAGAAATGTTCGAGAGTAGTCTGAAGCGCTGTCCTCCACCTCTCCGTCCTGACCATTGAGCGAGAGTGAGAATCGGACGCGTTCCTGAAACGCATTCGCCCCTCTATTATGACCTCGAAATAGAATTGTGTGAGATCAAAGATCAATCTCTAATCATCGACAAAGATCTATGATCAATCTCTCGAAGTAACGGGGATCAATGGCCACACGAAACAGAACTGTGTTGCCATTGTAGAAGGCTGTGAGGGGGGCGAAGATCACAGATCAATCTCTGATCACCAACCTTCATGATCTCCTCCATGGGCACGGGCCAGATCTGATTCGCAATGAGGTACGCAGCGACGCCGCCGTATTGAGAGCCGAGGATTCCTGAGATAGAAAAATATTTTACTATTTATCTAACAGTGCCGCACCTTGTAAGTGCCGCACCACCCATTATGTAATGCCTGTGCAATCTCTTTTATGATGCAATCAGTTTTTTACGTATATTTTTGGCATGATGATTGCAAAAAATCTGACCTCCAATCAGGCCTCCGATTACTGCGCCCGTTTCCGAGATTTTCGAACCGAGAGAAGCGCCGAGGGTGCCGCCTGAAAAAATATAACATGTTAACAAAAGCAACGAAAATGAACGAGTTCGAAATTCGGTGCGATCTTGTCCAATCGATACTCTTGATTTTTCTATGGTGGAAAATTTCGATGCTGATTCCTTATCGTTCGCACATTTTGTCATTAGAGGCCAAGAAACATACACGGCACGAGGAGACCCCATGCTGCCACCGCCTCTGCAATCATGTGAATAGTGTGGTGCTTAGTGCCGTTAGCGTGGTCCTGGAACAATAATACCATAATTTATGTTATTTCACTCAAATAGGTTCGAAAACGTGAAAAATAAAAATGTCAGAACCTTTCGTACTGCGCTATTGAGGTGTCGAACATCCGTCGCGACTCCAAGAATGATATTTGCCTGAATAGAACTATTATAAAACAAATTATAGAAAAAATAAAGGAGAATTCACCTTCCAAAGTCCCTTGCTCAGCAATCCGGCGCTCCGCAAGAATTGCGGTTGCCAAATAGTCTGAAACGAGCTTCATTATCTCTTTTTCCATGTTTACAAAGAGCGTCTCACAATGAGTATGACATTGTTCCTAATGAATCGAATGGGAAGGAAAATTCAAAAAGAAAATCCCGTTAAATCCCGTTGTTCAAGTCATGAAAATCATGTGGGAATCACTACTAGACCAGTGAACGATAAGGATAGTGTACAATAACAAAGAAAACGAACTCACTTGCAGAAGAACCAATGGCAGCGATTGGGACATTTCGGCAGCAATCATGAGTTCAAAAATTGAATAGCCAAATTTGTGTTGCGCCCTTTTCAGTGAGACGCTAGCGAGTGATTAGAAGACATTAGTCATCTGATCCTCACCAGAGTCAAGACAGGAAACGAGCAGGGTGTATTTATGATTGATCTTCGAAATTACATTTATTTTTATTTTCCACAGCAGAACGGCCGATAATTATAGTGTAGATAAGCATGATCAATGTAAAGTCTAAGTGAAACACAACTCGTCAGTGCCATAAAGTTTATCCAGGAGGTGCAAAACATTTAATGACAAACGAAGAAAAGAAAAAAAGAAAGGAATCAAGGAATTCGCTCGATCCAGCAAGAAGTTAATTATCCTGTAAATCAGCAGTATTAATAAATTTATGAGCTTTTATCGCACCTTCTTCTTGTCTTCGGGCGGAGGCATCAGCGCTTTCGCTGCTCTTCGCGCGATAAATCGTCCACTATAGGCACCGACAATGCCTGAAAAAGTTATCATTATAATTTCACCATATTCCCATTATCGCATTCAAATTGAAGAATCATCGAGTATAAATGAAAATCATACATCCTCCCAGGCCTCCAAGTAGTCCACCCACGTCCTGTAGTCGACGACCCACCAGCACTCCGCACATTGTGCCTGCAACGATTCACCATCAACATCATCAACATCCCATCCATGCCAGTCAGCATACAATTGAAAAAATTCAAGAAAAAACAATAACTTTTCTTACATTTTTGAACACAGTTACTGGGAATTACCAAACTAACAATTGATTGCAGCCTTTCGTTCGACCTCCCGAGCAACAAATGAGGGGGAGGGATGCAAATTGGAACTCACCCGACATAATACCCGCCCAGCTGCCCGCAACTGCCGCGGCAGTGTGCACCGTTTCGTGCTTCGTGCCGGATTTGAAGTCCTGCAATTATTATATTTATAATTTTTTTATCTGCGTATGCGTTTTATTTATGAAAATAAAGAAACATATCAATTAATTGCTCACTTGCTTGATAGCACCACCTATTTCATACGCATCCTTGGCCAGAGCTGCGATTACGCAGATCTGAAAACGAATTGAAAATTTATAAAAAATATTTTTTTTTAATCTAAATCTAAATTCGAGCAATCGTCTCTTCATTTCACTTGCTCTTTTGCCAGTCATAGTGCTAGATAGTGTGCCGAATAAAGAGACTATTTCCCGAATTTCGAACATTATCCTACCTCCAACACTCCAACACGAGCAATTCTCCTGACGACATTGAGCGGATTGAGCTGGCCCTAAACTATTCTTGTTTTTTTTGCGATAAGAATGAAAAACTCACCAACGAATCCAAAACTAATGACGAAATCGCTCTAGGCATGGTGAAACGACAAGAAATGATTCGAGATGGATCGTGTGGAGCGTGTTTAAAGCGCGCTGATAAGCCTGCGCACTTGATCTTTTCGCATGAATGTTTGAATTCCAGACTAGAGTGCGCGAGGTTACGAAATATGAAATTATTCGACGACGAAATGAAATTGATTGGATGCTGTCAAGCTCAAGTCCTGCTGGTTTCAACTGTACTACTACTGCATGGTTATCGTGATTCATTCCATTTCTTGACCTAATCAATGAATAGCTAAGTAAAGCTAAGTAAAAGTAAGCAAATGGTCGTTTAAGATTGCGTACCATCCTAATACTTTTCCATTCCATTGGTGCATGAAGATTACATTGCATTTCAAAATCACGTAAGGAACACGATGTTAGGTAGATTAAATTATTTATGCTCAATTACTCTTACAATGACCGATTACGACAGACAATACACGAATACATCAAATATTTTACAATATCAGAGAAGAAATCGATCATTAGTCCAGCTCCTCATCCTCTTCCTCATCCTCATCCGTCTCCCAGTCGTCAAACTCAATCGGCATCAGTTCGTTATTGTGCAATATTGCAAAAAAAATATATTTATGCGCATAATTTCACTCATACGGAGGTTAGGGACCGGTAACGACAGGTAATCCACGGATAGTTATTATTTTTCAATTATTTTACAATATCAGAGAAGAAATCGATCATTAGTCCAGCTCCTCCTCCTCTTCCTCTTCCTCTTCCTCATCCTCAGTCTCCCAGTCCTCAAACTGCTCTTCCTCAATTGGCAACACTTTCTCCATAGCCCATTTTCCCGAGAGCTCGCCAGCGGCGCCTGCCACGAATGCTGAAAGGAGTGGATTATTGACTTAGTATTACGGGTAATCGTCTCTTCATTTTACTATCACTGCGTACTATCACTATGCCAACTTCTTACTTTACCTTACTGTCGACTTAAGAGCTACTGGGATACTATCACGAATGCAGAACTGGTGTTACGTGAATGTAATTGCAAGCTATTCTAATAAGTTGTTGATGACTTACTTCCGAAAAATCCCAACAGAAGCCAGTCCACTTCTGGCACTTTCTCCTCGAGAGATATGAACAGTTTGGCTGCTGAAAATGATAATTTTAGATCTTTTCATCCATTTTAAAGTTCATAAAATCTTCATTTTTCGCCTCTGTGCTCACTTGAAGCGACCGTGCAAAAATGCTGCGTAGGCTCTCATCATAAAAAAACGAATATGACAAAGTTTTTTATAGTCGAAGTCGTATACTTGCAACAAGTGCCGCGTATCCAACGGCTGTCCTCACTGTCGCGTGTGCGGTGTGGAGCAGCGGACCTCCCGCGTCGTAGTCCTGAGGAAATATTGATTATGATTATTTGAATTTTGAATTCCCGCCGAATGTTTGTAGTTTTTAAAGTTTCTACAAGAAATGTCCAAATTTTTGTTGTTTTTTTTTAAATAAGAGGAACATCGTAATTCACTCGATAATTGCAACGAAAGAGAGGGTGTTCAGAATACTATTTCAATCACTTACCTTCTTCACCTCCTGTCCAATTGCGTACGCCTCCCAGGCTACCATGCCCGCAACGCATGCCTGAAAATGGTTGGGTTATCGTATACATGTTTGTCCTTCATATCTCAATTCAATCCAAATGCAGTCAGGATCAAGAATCGATCTATGCATTCCACGCACTCTCTCGTCGATTACAGCAAAGAGAGAATAAGAGACACTATCTGAGAGAACTGAGCGATTCCGCGTAACAACCGTACATTAAAAAATAGATTATTCTGAAAAAAATGCCCTAGGGTCAACTTTTCGCGTAGAACTCGAAAATCGACCTTAAAAAGTCGTATCTCAAAAACTGAATTTCCTATGGTTGACTTCATGATGCGAGGGGTGCCATACAAAATTTTTTGTGGGGCTTCCTATCATCCAACAAAGTATAAAATCTTTCAGAAAATGAAAAATGAATATTTTTCACAAAAAAAAAATTATAGGAAAACTCACGTGGAAAAAAAGTTATGTCATTTTTTGGGCTAAAATAATTTTTCCTGAAAAAAAAGTGCATTACCGTAACTTTTTAAGTTCGATTTTCGGATTCCTCGTAAAAAGTTACATATATGCTAATTTTTTCAGAATTTTAACTTTTCCCCTTTTGGCTCATCATTGAATTCAATGGATACGGTAGCATGAGTTTTCCCTAATTAGGCAACCTACCCACTTGATATTAAGGAAATTTCCACGGGAAAAGACTTGTACAGTATTAAAACACCATATTACGAATATTTATCACCATTGGAATCTAATCCGCCACCATCATTTTTTCGGACCATGACCCGGGGTTCATGCCTCGAAAGTGTCCCATGACCATGAACCCGGGTTCATGGTCCCAAATGAACATGAAAAGTCATGATCGAGAAACTTCAATTGTTATATGCCGATATGTTACCTAGTCTCTAAGAAAATTTTCACCACCGATAATACCATAATCCGAAGCTGCGAAATCGAGAACTGATTTTTTAAAAGAAGAATTACATATTTATTTTAATAAATCAATTTTCGATAATCGAATTACGGTATTTTCGGTGGTGAAAATTTTCTTAGAGACTAGGTAACATATCGGCATATAGCAATTGAAGATTCTCGAACATGACTTTTCATGTCACTTTTGGACCATGAACCCGGGTTCATGGTCATGGGCCACTTCTGAGGCATGAACCCCGGGTCATGGTCCGAAAAAATGATGGTGGCGGATTTGATTCCAATGGTGATGAATATTCGTAATATAGTGTTTTAATACAGTTTGAGTCTTTTCCCTTGAAAATTTCCTTAATAGCAAGTGGGTAGGTTGCCTAATTAGGGAAAACTCATGCTACCGTATCCATTGAATTCAATGATTAGCCAAAAGGGGAAAAGTTAAAATTCTGAAAAAAATTAGCATATATGTAACTTTTTACGAGGAATCCGAAAATCGAACTTAAAAAGTTACGGTAATGCATTTTTTTTTCAGGAAAAATTATTTTAGCCCAAAAAATGGCATAACTTTTTTTCCAGGTGAGTTTTCCTATAATTTTTTTTTGTGAAAAAAATTCATTTTTCATTTTCTGAAAGATTTTATACTTTGTTGGATGATTGGAATCCCCACAAAAAACTTTGTATGGCACCCTCTCACCATGAAGTCACCCATAGGAATTTTAGTTTTAGAGATACGGCTTTTTAAGGTCGATTTTCGAGTTCTACGCGAAAAGTTGACCCTAGGGCATTTTTTTCAGAATATTCTATTTTTCACTGTACGGTGGTATGTGAGCTCTCTCAGATAGTGTCTCATAAGTATAATGAAGAAACGTTCCCCAGACAGTCATAGTCAGCAGAATGTCTGACATGATGACTCACCTTTACTCCAAGAATCGAAGCTCTATTGGTGTCGAAATTGGCCGGAAGGTAAGCTGCCTGAATATAAATTTCATTTGTAAAAATAATTGGATTATTTGTGTTTAAAAAATGCTTTACCAATGGTTCCACGAATTCCATTAGTTGAATGAGAGGCATCATTGTGAAAGAGCAGAGGGAGGGCGCGAATGGGAAAGAGAAGGCGAGTGATAAGCAATGAAAGCCTGATAGGGTCATGTGATAGCCATGTGATAAGATGAGTAAGTCATCGGGCGGAGAAGTAGAGGTAAGAGTGATGGTAATTTCACTTCTGTCCATCCTAAGAGCATGTCTGGCCTCTAGAGCAAAGGCTGAAGAATCGAGTGGAAAATTGTCCTTAAAAATCTGAAGGTTACTTTCTGTGTCTCTCTTTGAGAATTGTTGTGTTTAGTTCGAGGAGTTATCTCAATTTCTTTACTCGAAGATAATGACGAATCCAAAGCAGCCATTGTGGGTCCGGAATGTTGTGGACTGAGGATTTACAAACTAGGATGCGGAATGAAGTGTTGCGCGCACTCCCCAAGTCGGACGCAGTGCGCTGTTCCCTTTCGGACTCGAGTGCAAAAGAAGGATTGCCAGTGGGTCTATTACTTAATCGTTTGCACTTCGTCTATCCTCGGTAAAAAAACACTTTTATTCAAGATCAAATAACAGATCAAATAATTGGAATACACATTAACCACAACTTATTGATACAACAATTAACTTTTCTCTTCACAATTGCTCATTTCTTCTACTTTGCATCAGGCGCTGGCATCACCATCTCAGCCAGTCTACGGGCCAAGTATCCCCCGCAAATCGATCCGATTATGCCTGAAACGATTCTCTGTTTCTTCAAAATCCCACTGCAACGGCTATCCGATTCAGAATTCGTCTCTTCATTCCACATTTCATCTAGTACACTCTACGAGGATTGATTCTTCATACGACAGTTTAATAACCTCCAATGATTCCTCCAACAAGCGCGTCCTGGTCCGAGCAGCACGATACACCCAGGTCGGCTCCTGAATTTTATGTTTATCAACATAGTCAAGATCAAAGATCAAAGATCCTACCATAAATCGTTCCCACTCGACTGCCAATCACTGCTGAAGTTGTGTGCACAGTGTTGTGCTTCGTGCCGTAGTCGTAGTCCTTCAAAGATCATTATTGTCTTATCACTTCGACTTAGAAGGATGCAAATGCAGAAATGCCATTGTAAGTAATTGAAAAAACCTTCTTAACAGCACTTCCGATCGCATAAAGATCTCGGACTGCGGAGACCACTGTCAGCACCTGTGAGTGGAAATGGGCACATTTAAATGTCAATCATTTTTGCAGTGATAATATTCACCTGACGAACAGTGTGGAGGTAGTCATGATTATTCAAAAAAAGATTTTTGCGGGAATTAAGTAGAGATAAAATTAGACCAGTGCAATAAGCGTCTCTTGGCTGCTTCCCGCGTCTTTTACTAATCCTTTGTGGCTTTAGAATCGTAGATAGGTATGCTGGTCGTGTGTAAAATTGAAATATTTTTGTTGCTCATGCTACGGCTGTATCAATCATAGACGTACTGTGAGATATAAATGATAACCGTGAAACATATTTGAATGTGGCTGCAGTTGAAATATTCTTTATTATAGCTTTCAAGTTCGGATATGATGCGAGATCGAAAATTGATTGAGTAACAAGAGGTTTACAACAAGTACAATAGTCAAATCGATGAATCAATCCACTGTCTAATTCGCCTCAGGCGCAGGCATGACCTTCTCTGCAAGTGTGCGCGCGAGGAAGCTGCCACTGATTGTGCCGATCACACCTGAAGGAAATGAAATCATTGATTATCTTGGAAATGTCTGGATATTGTCGTCATAATGAAGCATAATTCCGCGTGATCTTTCACTGTTTCTTATTTATAGAGAGCGTGTTAAATGATGAGCCGTGTATCACATTCGGACCATCCCAGTGACCTTAGACTTATTTTCTAGCCCAACTAACAATAATAATAATAAATATTACCTCCAACAATCCCGCCAATCAGCGTTCCATTCTCGAAGAGATGCTCGCCAACGGACGCGCCGAATTTGGCGCCTGTAAATAATGATATTTATCGATTACTTCCTCAAATTATTAGGTTAGGTTCTAACTCAGAATTTTGGGTCAGAGAAAATGCCTGAGGAATCAGGGGTTTCATTGATAAATATCATTGTTTTAACAGTACTCTAGCCAATCTGGGGCATTAGAAAGAAAGATCAACTGTCATACCGTATAGCACTCCAGTCCAACTACCAACGATCTCCGCAGACGCGTGCACCGTGTTGTGCTGGGTGCCGTCGGCGCTGTCCTGTGAGAATATAATATGAATACGTCCATCGCACCCCAAGAACACTATGATTATCTATTGTGCCTGTTGCCGTCTGCGTTGCCCTATAATGACGAAATGCGTAATTCATTTCAGGAAAACTAATGAAATTCGAATATGTTTCAGCGTGTTGCTTCAGTGGATTGTGGTAGGAGTGTTTTATAGAGATGTGATTGAGTTTCAAATATCTTATGAAACAAGTGAATATTTGAGAAGTACGATGTGAAGTACCTGGGTGACGAATTCGCGAAAGAATATTTTGCTGTGATTTCGATAAATATAATTTGAATCAAGTTACCTTCTTGATCGCAGTCACCAGTTCGTAGGCGTCCGTGACGACGGAAACGACGACGCAAGCCTGAAATTTTATCAATTACATAATTTGATAATTTGATAAATGAAATTATATTTATATTACTGCGTATTTTTATTGTTTTCAAATTTAGAAATCAATAATGAATTTACCTTCCACACGTCCTTGGCGATGCCGCTGCCGGAGACGAAGTGCGGCTCGAGGATTGGCTGAAAAATAACAAGTTTCAGAAAAATAAAAATAAAGTCACAATAAACGCTTTTCTCAATACAATCTGTTCATGAAAAATAAAATGGTATCTCACCGAATTGCACGCAGGAAGGCTGCCGGCCATTGCGAAAGTGCTGAGCGTGATGTGATGAGGAAACGAGAGAGAGAAAATAGCAGATGGCAATGCGAGCTGTTTATACTGCACTTGGTTGACAAGGATGACGCATCGTGTCCATTTTCCCTCTACTTTCGCCACACTTCCTTCCCCGGTTGTCTATGGATCCTCAGTGTGCCTTAGCTATCGTCAGTCAGGGAAACGAACGAGTGTTGCGAAAGGAAAAAAAGATCATTCATTGAATGGCATGACGCTCCCTTTTTCCCGTATTCTCTGACATCTCTGACCAAAGATAGAGAATGACGAAATAGGGCAGGAGATGTTTCAGGGTGAATGAGGAAATGTGGATCACTGATCTTCCCTTACTCATGCGTTCCCATAAAATAAAGCGAATGAATGGATCGCCTGACTCTCTCATCTCACCATGGTTTCTAGTTTCTCTGTCTGACGAGAGATAATGCGGAATGGGGAGACGGGAACATGGCTCGGATAGCCAATGAAAGGACATTGTAAGCTACGCATGAATGAAAGCGAGAACAAGTAAACATTGTCTGTTAGTCTCGAACATTCCGGACTTTGGACCTGCCGATCTGTGAATTTGGTTCCAGCAAACTGCTTCAACAATAATTTATGTGCCAATTAATCGTTTGCAAACGAGTGCAATAATTCATTCACAATTTCGACGTGATCGTCTCCATCCAACTCTTCTTTTTTTCTTCTGGCAGAAGCGCCTTAGCTATCGCCTCTCCGCCTTTAGCCCCGTAGACAGCTCCGAGTACTCCTGAATAAAGGTGTCAATCAATAATCAATCAATAATCAATCAAGATCATGCAGTGGGGTTAGGTCAAAGTGCATGCTGATCTCGTCTGTTTCTGTATTCTCTCGGTGAAATCGGCCACCAGTCTTCTCCAATGTTTCGGCTTAGAATAAAGGTGTGACTGATGCGAAAGAAGCATCACGTCATAGAGACGTAAGCTAGTATCTCGGGTGTCTTTAACTTTAAAGGCATCCAGCTCCTGACGAAATACGACTATTGTTCGCAAGGGTTGAAGGAGGAAATGAGGAAATGAGAATCGGTGAGCTTCGGTACCTCCAGCAACGCCACCCACAACGGTTCCAACTCCAGGCACGACCGAAAGTGCGGATGCACCGACTGCGCCGCCTGAATAGAACATTATCCTTATGCAATCTCTGTGATGTGGAAAAAGTTCCAAAAGGCACTTCTTATCTTTTCTCATATTTCAAGAATTTCACAAAATAAATAGGTCTGTAAAGAATATCTGACGAAGAATCATTCCCCCTGCTCTCAAACTGGCCAGTGCAGCTAGAGAGGGTGATGATGCGCTCTATTCACTTCGATAATCCTAGAAATAAATATAAAAAATACCGTTAATAGCTCCCGCCCACGCTCCAACAATCGACGCTCCCATCACAGTCGTGTTGTCGTAGTTGCCGCCCTCTTCGTAATCCTGCAATTTATATTTGATCTCTCTCAATATGAACCGCTGAAGATAATCGAGAAGAATTTTTCAAAATTTTGACTACATAATACTACCTTAAATGACTGGTTTTATTTTCTGGATGATTGATATCTGACAGAAGCTAGTAGAAACAGTAGCTGCCGTTCGTTTAGCATGTCTAACTTTTGTAAGTGTAACCGGTACTGCTAGGACAAATTCAAGAACCTTCTTTGCGGTCTTTCCGAAGCGGAAAAGATCGAAACCGGCAGCACCGAAGAATGTGGCCTGAATACGTTTCTTTTCTTATTTTGTTTTTAAAATTTCCTTTCCATTATTTCCGCAATGTGTACTATTGCGACTTGAAGATATGATCGGTTACGAATGTCGATAATTTCTGAAAGTAATTCTTACCCATCCTAGACTCGAGAATAGTCCATTTGTGCTTGCTGGTTTGTAGATTGCCTGAGTGATTCGTTTGAAAATAAATTGTTAGCAATGGGCGAAAAGCTGGAATCGATTTAACATGTAACATGCAAAATGAATAATGCGTACCCCTTTTCCTGCCTCATTAATCTGCCTCCACCCTGCAGTGCTTCCGCTCACGTGTTTGAAGATCGGCTGAAATAGAGATCCGATAATTGACGAACACTAAGTACAATCGACGTCTTCCACGGTGAAAGATAGAAAAATGATCACTTATTGCCCACATGATACCATGAAGTTATTGGTCCTACAATTCAAGGAACTCGCAAAACAATTCAAACAATTGCTAAACGGTCCGCACCTCTCCCACTGTGTTGATCTGTCTGAACACGCCAACAGTGGCGTTTTTGACGCCGGCAGCAACGGCCTGAATGGCATTTCGATAGATCACTTATATATATCATAAATGAAAAAAGTGTGGAGAATTTTGTAGAATACACAGAGTATTTTTAAAGTCAAAAAAAAATTTTTTAAGTCAACAAACTCACAGCGCCTAATCCTTTCTTCTCTTCAGCTGCCTCTCCCCACACAGTTTTCTTTGCTGCGCCGAAAGCGTTGCCGACTCCCTGCATCGATTGGGTTACGAAATAATTATTTTCAATTGTACCCCAACATTGTGAAAAACGAAATAGCCAAATGTAATCACCGATGATGCGGCATCTATCCAGGAGGCCATTCTGCCAACGTTCCGAGGCTCGTCGAAGACTGCTGAAATCACATCACATCTCATATTTTTCCAGGATTTTCAAGCATTTCAATTAGGGGGTAATAAAACAATGAGAGAGGAGAACCTTCTTCCTATTCTCGACGAAAGCTACGGAAATAACAGGTGGATTGCATGTGATTCACTCACAATTGATAACACGAACAGACAGAAAGAGGGCTAGCGTGACAGAACAACACTATTGACCAATGCATTAATTGAGAGAATCGCCAGAATCGATTATTTCAATTTTTCTAATATTATGAGTATTACACATCAGTGCAATAATTGATGATGAAAAGAATTCAGAAAACAGAGAGCGCGGGGTGAGAAGTAATCGATCGAACTGATAACAACCGTCAAAGAAGGGAACGAAACGGAGATATGAATCAGCAGTGCGAATGGCTAGGAATGACTGCTGTTTTCGAAAAAGAGTTGGCTAATATTCCAGCGAATATCGGAAGTTGGCCCCCAGTTCTAATCAAACACTCAAATCCAATACAACATTCTTTATTATGTTTATTCCAACCATCAATATACAAAACAAATCTTTTCCACAGATCTTATTTATCATAATATCTCAAGGAAGCAATAGACACTGAACTCAGAAACAAGACGCTTTATTCGCACACTCAATGTTGAATAACAAGTAGCTAGGAGAAACAAATTCAATAACAACTTCTGGAATGATCAACAGCGTAACAATACAATTAGTTCGGGATTCTTCTGAATTTACAGATATGATGAAGTACGAATAATGGTCAGCTTCTAGAGGTTAGACAGGGAAAGATAGTTTGTACAACCACGAGAATTGGTTCAGTGGTGAGGAGTGAGTATTACATATTGGAACTAACAGGGGAAAATCGCCAGTCTTCCCTCCGTTTCCTCACCGGCATCCGCTTCCGCCTCTCCATCCATCACAGCCACAGCCTCGACCACCGCCTGGTCGCACGTGCCCTCGTCGATGGCCTAGAAATTATGTATTTGCTATACTTGCCCCACGAAAACAAGTTTCAGCAAGAGGATACAGTTTTCAGCCAAAATGTGTGAGAATACTTATCACAGGTATCAGGAAAGAATGTACGAACCCGGGAACTAGATTTTTCAAATATTTTTTTTTAAATTTCTTATTTTGGTGGGAGAATACCCTAGTTGAGAGGATTCGATGTATACAAGTAATTTGTCCCAAAGCCGGCTTTTAGGGATTTTCCGGCTCTAAACCCGGCTCCGTCATATCTCAGCTCCCAGATGAGCTAGAAAGTCGGCTCCGGGCCTAAAAAATGTGGAAAATTATTCTGAACAACTTTTCAACAATAGCCGAAAAAATTGGACTTGAAATAAAAATGGTATCATCGAAAAACCGTAAATTTTAATAAAAAATCATTTTTTTCCCTATGAAGGAGAAGACTTTCAGGGAAATTTTTTTTCATAAATCGAAAGAAGATGTCCGCATACATACTATAAAAAAATAAAAACTCAATTTTTTCACCCTTCAACTTGGCAATTTGCAATCAAATGCCCCCAAGCGGTGAAATCTTGAAAATGGCTCTCGTTTTCAAGTCATTTTCTATTTCAATTTTGTCAGATATTAACTCTATTGGTATTATCTTGCTTCCCCTCTAATATGTATCACCATTAGATTCGATTCCACAACCACCATTTTTTCGACCATGACCCGGGGTTCATGCCTCAGAAGTGGCCCATGACCATGAACCCGGGTTCATGGTCCAAAAGTGAAATGAAAAGTCATGTTCGAGAAACTTCATTTGCTATATGCTGATGTGTTGCACAGTCCCCAAGAAAATTTCCATCACCGGAAATACTGTAATCCGAAGCTGCGAAATCGAGAACTGATTTTTTAAAAGAAAAATTTGATATTTATATTAATAAATCAATTTGCGGTAATCGAATTACGGTATTTTCGGTGGCGGAAATTTTCTTGGGTACTATGCAACACATAACCGTATAGCAATTGAAGTTTCTCGAACATGACTTTTCATGTCACTTTTGGACCATGAACCCGGGTTCATGGTCATGGGCCACTTCTGAGGCATGAACCCCGGGTCATGGTTGAAAAAATGGTGGTTGTGGAATCGAATCTAATGGTGATAAATATTAGAGGGGAAGCAAGATAATACCAATAGAGTTAAAATCTGACAAAATTGAAATAGAAAATGACTTGAAAACGAGAGCCATTTTCAAGATTTCACCGCTTGGGGACCTTTGATTGCAAATTGCCAAGTTGAAGGGTGAAAAAATTGAGTTTTTATTTTTTTATAGTATGTATGCGGACATCTTCTTTCGATTTATGAAAAAAAATTTCCCTGAAAGTCTTCTCCTTCATAGGGAAAAAAATGATTTTTTATTAAAATTTACGGTTTTTCGATGATACCATTTTTATTTCAAGTCCAATTTTTTCGGCTATTGTTGAAAAGCTGTTCAGAATAATTTTCCGCATTTTTAGGCCCGGAGCCGACTTTCTAGCTCATCTGGGAGCTGAGATATGACGGAGCCGGGTTTAGAGCCGGAAAATCCCTAAAAGCCGGCTTTGGGACAAATTACCTGTATACATCGAATCCTCTCAACTAGGGTATTCTCCCACCAAAATAAGAGATTTTTAAGAAATGTTTGAAAAATCTAGTTCTCGACTGGCTTCATTTTGGTACATTCTCTCCTGATACCTGTGTTATGTATTCTGTTAGCTCACAATGATTCGCATAATTTCACTACTGCACAATACATAATAGAGTACGCAATACGAGACGTCGTTTCTTCATTTTACACATTTTCTCGACTGGTCGGGTGGCGAGAGAGTACGCGAAATGAGGAGACGGCGACTCGGATTGCGCACTGTAATCCAGAATAATCACCCCCCTCCTCCTCCTTCGTATCCTCAATCGCCAACTGCTTCTCCTCGGGCGCGGGCAGCACCTCCTCGGCGATCTTTCTTGCGAGGAACCCACCGCCCAGCGAGCCGATGACACCTGGCAATCGATAATTCAGTAATCGATAATACCATACTACAACACGCTACCGTACCAATCTACCGTACCCCCTCAATTCAATATAGTGTGTAGATCACACTTGGCATAAACAACAATCGATAATAGATGAACTCGTGTGCCCAACCCCTACCGTACCCCCACAGTCGAAATCGAGTCGTGATCCCGTGAAGAACAATGACTACGCATAGTAACCATTGGTACGCATAGTAACCGTAGTAACCACCAATAAATCATAGCTTGTAATTTATCGTGTATCAGAGAAAGACCATTCGTATACCGTAATCTACCGAATTTCTACCCTACCGTACCTCCGATAATACCACCGATGATCGATCCCGCCACGGGCACGATCGATCCGATCGACGCGCCGAGCATCGCACCTGATATCGTTTATTGAATATTGATTATTTCGAAAAAAAATTAATCAAATCCCGTATTATTGTTATTATTTCTGCATTTTGTGTTTCATCGGGGGTTCATCGGTATTACAAAATCCTGTTGCATGGTACTGACATAATGTTGAGGTGAAATAGGATGCCAAAGATTTCAAAACAACTTTATAAAAAATCGATCATACCCGGCACAGCTCCAGCCCAGCTACCAGCGACTCCAGCCGACGCATGCACCGTATGGTGCTTAGTGCCACCCTCGACGTCCTGATTATTAGAGCTGGTTAATTAATTAATTAATTTTCAGGGATAGCATTAGTGTTTCTACTCAGACACCCACGTTCATCGTAACACCAGGTACAAGCCCACTTAGATTTCATCTCCGAAACCCTCATCCGCCTGCTTCAAATTATTGTTGCCTTTGCGATATTTCAGAACGTCGCTCTACCAACGCAATTAATTTGCGAATCAATAAGGCATAATTTTTATGCAAGACTGTGCATTTTTGCTTGAAATATTCCAATGTAAACTTTAAGAATCGAATAGATAAATTAACAAAATGTAACCCACCTCTTTGATCGCAACACCGATCTCAATGGCGTCCAGCACAACCGCGGCGACGAGGCAGGCCTGAGCGATTACTAATATTAATCCAAATAAATCAATGTTTTAGCAAGTGTTAGAGGGCAAGAAACAGTAACATCAAAATCAATAATAAATTGATTTTCTTAGGATACAGTAATCTACAAAAGCCTCACCTTTCCTACGCCGCTGGCGAGGCTGCTTGCCACGCTGTTCGTGGGCTTGAAAATGGCCTGGGCATAGAATATTAATCAAAATAATTAAATTAAATATTCCGGTTTACTATTTGGTACACCAATACCCATGAATCGCATTATATTCCATGTAGATGAAGTTATTGGAAAAATATTTACTGAAAACTAAATTAAACTCGTGGCGCAGACTTTTAGTCATCACCATAAAACATAATATTTCATAGAAGTTCAACCCACCCTCTTTCCGATCTTGTTAATCTGGCGCATTCCCATTTTACCGCCCGAGATGTGTTTGTAGATCGGCTGGAAGCAATCGTGAGTTTTATTGAACATCTTGGAAATGATAAGCTCGGAATATTTTGCTTTTGAATATTTCTTTTATTCATGCACGTTTATGTAGTGTGAAATAAAGCCAAGATACAGTAATCAGAAGGCCGTAATAGGTAATCAGAAAAACTAAATTATTTCGAAAATCTCACTTTGCCAGCTTTATTGAGCTGTTTGAAGACGCCCGAGGCGTTTTTGCATCCAGCACCGATCGCCTAAAATACACCACTTATTAATATTAGCCATCAAAAAGAGAGATATTATTTCCAGTGCATGCAATCAAATTGGAAAATTATATCGAGAGCGCAAAAACACAACAGGCGAATTTACGATCCAGGATTCACACATATTCTGATCCTCTTTCAAAATTGCACAACTTAAGGCAATAAAAAATAACTTACAGAGGCAACCTCGCCCGCCACAGTGAGGAGTTCACTCTTCTGCAAAATGAGGGATTACAGTAGATTGGGCATGCTACGGTAAAAGGTATTGGATACTCTGCAATAAATTCGCGCTTCGAGTCCAAGTAAAGTGTTTAAATGGCAGGAATTAAATTAAATACCTTATTCTCTTCAGTCTGCTCCTCTCCTCCGTCGCTATTAGCGTCGCGCTCTGTAAGGAATTGTGATTTTATGGATGCTGAAAAATAATTCTCTCAACATTATTTTTGAATTGGGTCCAGCAAGGAAGCAATTCCTCGCGTTTGCACAAATACATGTAATGGTTAAGGACACATGCGAATCGCACAAATAAGCAAAGTATTCGGAGGGAATTAAAGATTGTGGTCATACATTTTCATAACTACCGGGCCGGTAATCAGACCACTATATATTTGATGGACTCTGTCATCTGACCACAATATAAGATCTATAAAATCGGTATTTCAGCTATTAGACCACATTTTTTGTGTCAGACCAGTATATATTTTTCGTCCCCGGTCGGCAATGAAAATGTATGATTGTGGTTTCAAGTTTCAACTTGTACATAACTCTCACCTTCTTCCTGTCCGTCCTCCTCCTCCTCGCTCTCCCTCGCCGCCCTCCACTTCGCCCGAATCTCCTCCATTCTTTCCCATCTCTGCTGAAGACGCTCCGCTTCTGTAATTGAACAATTTTTCTAAACAAAATAAAGGAAATAATATCAATACAACACTGCAAACTGAAGCAAGTAATCAGAGAAATCGATCATGACATCGCGCTTCTACGTAGTTGATTTCGTTTAACACTATGAATATTATTATTAATCTATTGTGGGGAAAATAGCAACAACAAAAAAGCTGAGCATATTACATGGCTCTTCTCTGTTTTTGGCACACCATTTTCTCGCAGAATATTCCTCGCATAATTCTCATTTTCTACCTTATGCGCCTGTAGAGCGAACAACAGAGATTCTCTAAGAGGTGTTCGCAATAAAACGATGCACCTTGCAGAGAAATCAATTATTACCTCGCAGATTATTGATGACGTCCGTCTCATCGGAGCGCAGCCAGACGCCGCCATCGTTAGATAGCACGAGCATACTAATATTTACAAAATTATTTCAGTTTAATTATATAGTCATCGGTAGAAAAAATATGTGAGCGGATCTCTACCATCCTGATAATAAGTGCAAAAGAGTTACTGCGCTAAGATTCGATGTGAATCAGTGATACAAAGAATACAATGAAATTAATGCACGTGATTGATTTTCATTTCAATCAAGCAAGGTAAATTTGAGGATTCTTAGGTATACCTCCAAGTGATGCCACTCGAATGCACGCAAGCAATTAGAAACAACACACTTTATTTGCACCTTCAATGTGCAACAACAAGTAGTAAGTAACAAATTCAACAACATCTTCAAAACTTGTGGAATGGTCAATAATGTAACAATACAATTAGTTCGGGTTTCTTCGGAATTAACAGGAATGGAGTATTAACAATGGGGGAGATAGCATGGAAAACAAGAAGAATCGGGTAAGTGGTGGCGAGGGGTGAACATTACTTATTGCCTTTCTCAGTGGAGAATCGCCTTCACAGCAGCATCACCGCCCCACGATCCGCAGACTGCGCCGACCACAGCTGAAATAGCGAGTGAAAGTCACCACTACACCGCCATCCAGGCTACCGTAACCTACATTGAACAGCCGAATAAAGAAAACCCACACAATGCTTCAGCAGCACATTAATCAATACTGTGAAGCTACTGTAATGAGCTGTGCTCTGGAATAATCTATTGACTATTCAATTACCATAACCTACTGTATTTATTATGATAGAATCTACCGTAATCAACATGGTCATTGATAGGGTTGGCTAAACGATACTCTAAACGTGGCAGGTTTAGCTCCCTCTCCCCTAGTTGCGAGCGAGAGAACATGCGAAACGAAGAGAGTGCTTCTTATCTCAGGGGCACAGAGCGTAGGGGGAGCTAAAACTGCCACGTTTAGAATATCGTTTAGCCAACCCTAGTCATTGAGATGTCTACTACAGTAATCATGATAGCTACAGTACCTCCGGCGACTCCTCCGACCATCGGTCCCACGACGGGAATCCACGACAGCGCGAATGCGCCCATCGATGCGGCTGGAATAATACGCTTTTAATTGTATTTGTTTATAAATTAGTTTATCAATATTTTATTGTTCAGAGCAATACTTACAAATATTGCACTACCGCATTTCCTGGAATCGATCGCACACCCAACAGCTACCGTATCCCCACAGGAACAGTTGAAACCGGGACATTTGACGATAGATTTTCAAATGAGCTCACCGGGAATCGCTCCGGCCCATGCGCCTGCAAGCGCCGCCGTCTTGTTGTACGCGTCCTCGTTGAGGTCCTGATTTTTTCAATTATAAATATTTAGGGAGACTGCATAAATCTTTTTGCATTCTGGAAAACACCAAAATGTTCACTTACCCTCACTACGGCCGCCGCACTGCGAAACGGTTCGATTTCGACCACCGAGTTGGCGACGCCCTGAGAATTGAACGATCTATATCCGAAAAAAATGCACCACTTGCAGCACACTTTTTACTTTGAGCAAGATAAGTTCGAAATATTAGCTCACATTGATCGCCGGGCTTGTGTACGGCTCGAGCGAGTCGAGGGCATCGACGAAGACTTCAGCGGCGTCCTAAATTAGGAGTAAAACAGAAAAAAACCTGAGAATACCAATCAATCGATCACAATTATCGTTTTCCATCCGGCCCAGGACAGCTAAATATCTGAATATAAAAAGTGAGAAGAACTCACAGCAGCCAGCGCGTGGGCGAACTCGATCGCTCCGACGGCCGAGTTGGCGATGCACTGAAATTTTGATGAATTATTTTGTAGATTTAAAATAATTTAACAAATTCCATAAAAAATAATTTTCAGTGTCTACTTGACAAAACGTTCAGATCACTTATTGCCGGAAAAACCGGTAAGATACATAGGAAAAAACCAATGCATGAGATTAATATCAACAGGTACGCCGAGACTAGAATAAATAAAATGCACTGGAAAAAATTGATGTGTCCAGGAGTCGCTCACATTGATGGGAGGGCTTGTGTATGGCTCCATTGAGTCGAGCGCGTCGACAAAGGCATCGGCAGCGTCCTGAAGTTAAGTTCCATTCACAAACTGATAAATATCAAAAATATATATATTATAAAACATAGGAAATATCTCACATTGGCCAGTGCCTCGCCCACCACAGCGACGATCGTCATCGAGTCGGCAGCGACCTGATAATTAATTACATGATAATTTGGGCTGCCAGGGTGAAGAATCCGGCTGTTCATTCGGCGTGCTCTCTCACCGATCAGAGTGACGGGTGATTGATCAGACCGGTCAGAGTGAATGATACTATCATGTAAAAAGAAACAAAAACGGGCTGGCAACACGTCTTAAGTCGAATTTTTCTGCGCATTGATAATCATTTTAAAAATCGCAAAAACCTAATTAATATTTGACAGGTAGATACGAAACAGCCTCAAAATTTAGCTGTAGATTCGAGAAAAAAAGCTAACCTTGATTGCTGAACCGGCCAGAGCGTCCGCGACCACGACAACGGTCGTGAAGGAATCGGCGGCCACCTGCTCATTTGGGCACTTCTTCGGTTTTTGGCCCAGACTTTTCTCGCAGAGTATTCCATCCCTACCATTCTCATTTACCACCCCCTCCACATTATGAGCGGTTGCTGCCTGGGCCAAAAACCGAAGAAGTTCCCTCATTTGTTTGCTGTACGGAGTTTCCCAGTAAATGGTGATTCTTAGAACGCAATGGTATAGTTAAGGCGAATTTTTTTATTTCGATAATTCTCGGTCATAAGTTCTGAAGACAAAAACCGAAAATACAAACATATTTTAATGAAAATAATTGCAAAAGAAAATTTGGCTTACTCTGATAGTCGTATCCACGACTGCTTCGAAGATGCGAAGGACCATTTCTTATAATACAATGTGTAATTAGGAAAGGATTGTGACAAGACTAAAATACAGAAAAATGGAGAAAAAATACAGCTCGAGGTATGAATTAGGGAGGAACAATGTACTTCCAGTAATTTGAGGATTCAATATTCAACCTCCAAGTTATTTGACCATTCGAGAAAGTTATCAGAAACAACGAACTTTATTCGCACCTTTAATGTGCAACAACAAATAGCAAGGAGTAACAAATTCAACAACATCTTCGAAACTTTTGTAATGGTCAACAACGTAACAATACAATTAGTTCGGGTTTCTTCGGAATTAACAGGAATGGAGTATTAACAATGGAGGGGATAGCATGGAAAACAGGGAGAATCGGGTGAGTGGTGAACATTACTTATTGCCGTCCGACGGGAGAATCGCCTTCGCAGCCACTTCTGCGCCGCGCGCACCGTACACGGCTCCGATGATTCCTGGCAATTTAGAATTATCACAGGTACACAACCTACATACTTGAATAATAACCAACAAACGATAGAAAGTCGAGAACAATCGATATTTATATCTACCGTATTCTTTTTGAAATGAAACATTTATGGTTATCGATTTATCAGCTACCGTACCTCCGCCGATCCCACCGACGAGCGAGCCCACTCCCGGAATGAACGAGAGAGCGAATGCGCCCGCAGCTGCAGCTGTAAAAATAATTTTTCTTAACCCCGCAGTTGAAATCGTACTGCAAACTACCGCGTGCTATAAGACTTCCTAGATATTTCCTAGATATCTTGTTCATCATATCGCGAATCTATCCTTACCGGGAATCGCTCCGGCACTACCGAATCGAACATTTCATAGTTTCGTACACAATAGAGCTCGAGAAATGATACCACCGTCTCTTCATTTTGCACACCATCTCGCCCGCACGGTCGACGAGAGAGAGTGCAAAATGAAGAGACGGCGGTATCATTTCTCGAGCTCTAGTACACAACAAAAAAAGCAGCCACACACCGGGAATGGCTCCGGCCCACGCGCCCGCCACCGACGCCGTCTTCACCACAGTCTTGTCGTACGTGCCCGCGTCGTAATCCTGGTGATTATAATTTGTTTATACAAACCATTTTCCGTTTCAAATAGATGCAAAGATACGAAAAAATACAATAAATATTGTCATAAATAGCACTCGGTAGGATCATACATGAAAAAGTTATGTGACAAAATCCTACTAAAGCGGGGTATGTTTATGAAAAATACCTTGGAAACCGACTAATTCTATGAAAGCGGGGTATGTTTGCGAATTGTAGGCAACATGCCTTGACAACGAAAACCCCAAATGCGGGCTATGTTTCATAATTCCAGGTAGTTTTCCGATAGATTTTTAATGTATGGGTAGGATGAGAAATTTTTATGGCGAGAAACGACTGTTATTTTAGAGAACACCAAATGCATTACGAAATAGTTCTCATCCGACCTATCGCCGAATAAATAGAAAAATAAATACTGTACCTCCTTGGCCGCCGTGCCGATCTCGTACGCATCGAGCGCGACCGCACCCGTGAGAGCTGCCTGCAAACTCAGCATTTTTTATTGAATTGGTATCAATATATAGGCAAATTGTCATCCTCAATCAATGGATCAGTCAATCATCGAGGAAAAATAATATATTTTCAAATTTAAAAATATAAATATGCCGAACAACCAACCGAGCCGGCGCCCTTGAACCAGCGGTTGAACCAGTTCGGCTTATAGATCGCCTGTAATGCAATAGTTCAACAGATTTTAAACTGAATTTAACTTTAGCTAAGCGAAAACCAGGAAGGGGATTGATTTACGCAGTCCGTATAACCCCATCTTCTTGCAGTTCAACCATGGTGTTAATATGCATGTTAATGTGCCTCGGGTGTCGATAATTGAAAATCATTATTCTAACTCAGTACCTTGCCTGTCTTGTTGATCTGTCTCATGCCGAGCGTGCCGCCACTGACGTGCTTGTAGATGGGCTGAACGATGTAGAATATAATAATTTTGTATCGATATTTTCAGGGAAACGTTGGCGGCATGGTACATTACATAAAGAACCCATATTTTAACGGTTTGAGTAGGATTTAGCACAAAGCAATCAGCATTCGAAAATTTTGGAAATCTATAAGAAGGATTTTGGAAACACACCTGTCCGAACTTGTTGGCATGCTTGAAGGTGCCGCTGGCGCTCTTGATGCCGGCCGCAACAGCCTGAAACAAGCGATTTAATAATTTAATTATACATTAAAAAAATATATATATAACCCCCACCGTGGCGGCATTTCTCGAGTCCTCAACGTAGTCACGGCTCTTGACGGCTTCGACGGTGGCCGAGTAGGCCTTCTGGACGCCCTGGAATCAAATTATTATTATTTTAAATATCACGCTAAAAGAAAAAAATAGGTAATCATTATTAACTTACTAACTAATTACATCGTGCACTGGACACGAATCCAAATATAACCACGTGAAATGACAATAAAACCAACCGAGGAGACCCATCCCGCATCGGCGGCGAGGTCGCGGCTCTTAACAGTCTCCACCGTAGCAGAGAAGGCGCGGCCGAATCCCTGAACAACACTTGTTCCTTGTAAAGATGTGCATTAAAAAATAAGAAAAAATTATTATGAAAAAATCGTTCCTTTTCGACAAATTGTGGCTCAAAGTGTACTCTATTGAACGATATCAGATTACCCAAGCGAAAATGCACTCACGCTTGCAGCAGAGCCTGCCCAGGACGACATTGAGTCCATTGCTGGAAATAACATGTGAGAAAAACGATGGGACGGGCAAATAAACGGCATTAAAAGCGAGGAAAAGTGGTTGATGTGTTCAAGAGCAATAGAGATAATGAGGGGAAAGAGCAAACAATAAATAAAAACCGAATAAAAGGACGACTAACGCGAACGTGACAAAAAAAAGATTGCGAAAGACATGTCAATATCGTGGCGAGTACCGTACCTTACCGTACTCTATATCAATCGCGAACTGGCTTTTTCCTTATTTTATTTTATTTTTTCAAAGACACGAATAATCGCGAATGCTGTGTGTAATCAAATGCTATACACAGATAAATCAATATTTTATGTATTGTGAGCGGAGAACTGATTTATTGATTTATTCGTTCCGCTCCTACTCTTCGATTACGCTCTGAAGACGCTCTCGGGCTCCTTCCAGTCCGTGCCCACCGCGTGCACCTGCCAATCGATAACTGACTCCGGGGCTACCGTACTCTACCGTACCACTCGGGACTTGCGGTCCAGCATCATCAGACTGTGACCCTTGTCCGAGCGCTCCACGAAGATCTGATTAGTACGGTATCAGTTATCGATTGGTGGCTACAGTATACCTGCTCGCCGGAGACGAGCTTGAGCGAGACCGACTTGCCCTCCTGAAAACAATCAATTAATGATATCACGATTACCGTAGTCTGCTGATCTACGATGGATCATCGGGCCACGCGGAGATACTGTAGATAACGGTATGGGATAGCTCAGCAACGATTCTCTTTATCTTCTTCTACCGTAATCTTCATCGAGGCATTATACCGTATCCCTCATCGGCTACCGTATCCCTCGGATCTACCGTAACCCCCTCCTCACCGATGCCTTGTCGAGGATCGTGAGCAGCGAGCCGTCCTTCATCTGGTACGTCGTCTTCGAGTCGTTCTGCAAGGGGATACGGTAATCATTCGATCAATACCGTATCAATGGCTGATACCGTAACCATGTGCTACTGTAGGCCTCACATAGCAATCCGGTAGAGACTAATGCCGATACCGTATCCATGTGCTACTGTAGATACCATGCCCTTCCCCCTTACTCAAGGTGCTCATTATAAACAATCTAGATTAGACAGCGTTTCGTTGATGTAGGTCGGGTCACTGTAGATACGGATACTGTAGATCAGCACCACCGTATACCTCGCTCATGCGCATGCTGGGAGCCAGGGCCGAGGGCTGATCGATGCACAGCGTCATGTCCTGCAACGAAGAAGGTTACTGTGGGTTACGGTAGGTAGATGGATTACGTTAGATGAAATTAAGGTGAGTTGGACAAGATCGGAATGCATGCTTTCTTTATTCGTATGGGTTCTTCTTCATGTTGGAGGGGGGGGGGGGCATAATAAAAAGTTCAGAGCCGAGATGCTGCACAAATTGTGGAATTGTGAGTTACAGTACCTTGAGATACATACTCAGTACTGTATCCGGCAGAGTACGATTGTGTTAGTTACTGTAGTTTTCATGACATGGTAATGCATCTCGTGGAATTCGGTAGTCCAGTTACTGTAGCTACCGTAATCCTCTCATTACCGTACCGAGCAAGTTTTATGTAGTACAAATACTGAGCTGGATACATTGGACTACAGTATCCCCTGGATTACTGTAGCTACCGTATCCCCCCATTACCGTACCGATCTGGTCGTCGAGGCGTTGGTGTAGTACGATTCCACCGAACGATTGGGCAGCGAGGGCACATTGTTCATCTTAATCGATCGATAACTACCGTAATCAATACGGTAGTTAGGGTACGGAAGTAATCGATCGATAACTACCGTACCCTACCGTGCTCCTTACCGACTTGGACGGCGACACGCTCACTTCCTCGGAGAGCTGCAATATCGATCGATTGGATACCGTACTCTTCCGTATCCCGGGTTACTGTAGACACAACTACCGTAGTCAACCGTAGCCATTTCTGTACTGCTGCTCAGGTTACCGTACCCGACACACCACACTCTACCGTATCCCTCTCACCGACGTGTCTCTGCTGCGGCCACGGTACTGGCGGGCCGGCTCGGCGGACTTGCGGTGCTGCTTGTCCTCACCACGGTGACGACGATGCTCGCTAAACGTCGGCGTTGGTCGATGCACGCTACCGTATCCCGTTCACCACGGGATATCGACTACAGTAACCCTGGAGCCTCACCGACGCTGTCCGGAGGAGGGCATTTTCTTCTTACAGCCACACGCGAGTAGAGCGAGAGGGGTGAATGAGGGGAGGAGACTCTTCTCGCTCAACTATTTTCCAATATTCAATGCAAATCGAACGGATTAGTGATAGACTGGGCGAAATGAGGATACCTTGATGGGATTAGAAAAGTATAGAAAAATGTTATTCTAATATACTTTGTTGTTATTCACAATGCACTGTCCCAAACACAACTACCTCCAACAAGTTAGCATTTATCGATCGGATCTTATCAAACAATCGTTCGGGGGGCAAGTCATACTCTTACAATCATTCTACCGTAATCTTTATGTATTCCAAATGTGGGGCTGCACTGAGAAATGGGAGGCAAATACTAGTATTCTACGACGGTGAATCGGGTGGGTTTAGTGTACAGATAGGACCGTGGAAAAGTGGGAGGAGTCTAGAAAGTGGGCGGAGTCTAGGAAAAGGGGGCGTGGCCTACTCGTCACGCAGCTTCGCGATCATGTCGCGTACGATCGTCGACTCGACGGGCGCGTCCGTGAAGATCGTGCCGACGAAGGCGCGCGAGCCCCACGTCGCGTGCTGGAGCACCTGAAAGGTGGAGGGATTAGAGTGAGGTAGGGAATATGGTCATATTTCCCATCCGTAAAAGTGTAATTCACTTATCAGTTGACGATACCGAGGGTTATGAAAAATATGGAATCTTATGGAGATCGAATAGAAGAGTTCCACACTAGAACATTGTCTAATACCCGCGAAACCCGAAATTGTCTGGGCAATCAAGCAAGCGCTAATCAAAGATTTATTTACTATCATATAAGTCATAGTATAAAAGGATTATAAATTCTCGATGTTCATTCTCGAAGGAAGAAATAGTGAAGTTTTGATAAATTTATTTTTCGAATAAGGAACGTCCTGCTCATCAGAGATCTCGTTTTGCACGGACACTATACCCAACATGAAACATCAAGTCATTAGGAAAAAATCATGATTCCGACTGTGCCACACTAGCTCCAAATCACTATTGCAACTTTTAGGTGCAATCGATAACTACCATACATCTCCTCATTCTACCGTACCCCCCCCCCTGACCGTACCCCTAGCTACCGTATTCCAATCGATAATCGATAACTACCGTACCTTGCAGCAGCCCATGTCCTCGATTCTGAAGCCCATCTTGCGGTAGGCGTCGTCCGTCTCGAACAGCGACGTGTTCACGAACTTGCCCAGGTAAGGGCGGCCTGCCGAATAATAAAATTAAAATAATTAATAACATATTAAAATATATTAACGGCGTAAATATAAGGGGAAGGTGGCTAACTTGCCCAGGAAGGGGCGTCCTGCGAATTATAATAATTAAATATATTTATCCAACCCAGACAAAGACAGTATTAGCTATGATACACTGCACAGCCTAATCTAAGACTAGTGCACCAGCAATCTTGCGGGTTGTGCAGCTTTGCAACAATAAATGTATTCGTTCCGGATGACAGCAGCATTGGCCATGCCTAACTGCAGTCATATCTAAGAATCATATGTCACCAATTTTGCGGGTGTTGTAACATTCATACAACCGGAAATAAACATTCACGAACGCCCACCTCGCAGCCAAAATAGAAAGTTATAATACACGAAGCAGCTGATTTAACAGCCCCAAGCCTCGAATGGAATACCTATCAGACACATGCATCCTAAATCTTCCTGGAACTGAGTAACTGTCTGCCTTCTCGCAACCTTTTTTTTTAAATGTTACAATTCTTTCTATTTTCTCTCATTCTAAGTAATCAGGTTCCTAAAGATACCGTAGACCATCTTCTTCCTTGAGATACCGTACCCCAACTACCGTACTCACCCGAGGCCGGGTCAACAAAGTCCGTCCAGTATCACAAACTACTGCAGAATTACAGTGACCATTTTCCCAATACTATATTCCTCGTGCTCCTCACGTGATACCGTACCCGTACTACCGTACTCACCCGAGGCCGGGTCGACAAAGTCCGCCCAGTAGCCGCATCGCTGCAGCGTCGAGCAGATGGACGAGGCGGCCGAGATGAACTGGAAATGGGAATTATTTAATATAATTATATAAATAACCAATTATCAAATTAGGCATATCAGCTAGGTACACTAAGTATTTTTACCAATAGGAGAATAACACCTTTTTTTTTGCTTTTTTTGTAATTGATTGTTTTGTTTTCACGGAAGGATAATCGAAGTACCTATTTTTGACAATTTAATAAGAAGCCATCGCAACAGCAATACGGCGGCGGCAAAATAACCCTTTCTTTGTGAATTACGAATCAAATTGAATATTTTTCGCTTGCTAGTGCAGTTATGACCGCAATATATCATGTTGACTGAGATTAGTAGAACACTAGCAACCGCAATTCACCATGTGTCCTTCAAACAATTGAAGGTTTTTTTTACTTGGCAGAGTTAACGATACTATTTTCTTTGAGATATTACGCATCAAGTACAGTCACGATCAACGCAAATCACCTAGTAAAATTCAATAAATAGCAAAAGACGCGAAATCAATTAAATTTATTTCAATAATGCACGCTATTTCGAACAGGAATTATTCAAGGCTCCTTCACACCAAGGTATCGAATCGATGAAACCACTCATCACCAAGTGTTCCCTTGCCGTCGAAGTTTATCAAATTGTTGTTTCAAATTGTAATATAAAATTAAATTAAAATTAAACACTCACGGATGCCGTGAGCGTGTCCCGCTCCGTCTCCATCTCGGGCGACCACGCCTTCTGCAATATTAATTAATGTTATTTAGTTAAATATATTTTTTTAAACTTATTTATTTTCCCGAATGAACCAGATCAATCATCGTCCAATGATGATGATTTTCTTGAGAACTCTTATCATCAGCTGGAAACCGCGAGCCACAGGGCAAACTAGTTATATTTCGGCATCAATCCGGAACGAAATCATTTTCGTCTATTTCTCGCCAATCTAACCACCTTTCACAACGACAATTCGCCTGGATCTAGTGTATAGTTTTTTTTAGCAACAAAAGAAGAAAACTGATCTCTAAGATAAAAAAATGAAAAACAGTAATACCCATTAGTTTACACTCCCTTGGTGACAATTCCCAACTACTTTTCATAAATAAATATGAACTAATTCCATTGTCAGAGAAACAACACGTCTCGAGCAATATAACAAATAATAAATTAAATCAATACCTGATCGTACTCCGTCTGCTGGGCGAGGTTGAGTACGGTAACGTTCGACGCGGCAATGTTCATGCCCGGGAAGAGCCGGTTGAGGTCTGAATAGATTAATATTATTTAATTATATTTCCTGCGAAAATCCCGGAGAATACGGAAAGGTGTCTGATATGGTATTAATATGATATATATCGTGATATCACGCATTGGGCTCGGGGATAGCATGTTTAGGGAAGGAATTGGGTACTTCGTACTTGCCAAAATGTGTTCAGGACCAAGGAAAGTGGTTTATGGGAAGTTATATTATAACATACAAATATTTATTTCCTGAGAAAGCAGAAACGGGCGAGCATTGCGATCAAGAACCCCCAACGCAATCAGGTACAAACCATACATTTTCATTGCCTACCGGGGACCGAAAATATATAGTGGTCTGACACTGATAGCAGAGGTTTAGTGGCTCAAAATCTGATTTTATGGTGAATATATTGTGGTCTGACGACAGATTCTATTAAATATATAGTGGTCTGATTACCGGCCCGGTAGTTACGAAAATGTATGGTACAAACTATGAAACCTCAATTCGTCAATGCCAAATTTATTACTTTCACTTCGATTGCACAACCATTACCAAGTTTATCACAACCAAAATTGAAATACTACCAAATTTGATGATTTTGGTTGATCAGAAGATTCTTATCATGACCCAACAGCCCAATGCAATCTAATATACACACTGCTGGGCTATATTCCCGCTTGATCATCTGAGTGCGGGGCCTCCAAGAAGAAATTTTTGAAAATTTGCGGAGCCTCCTCGTTGTCTTAAATGGATTCGCGGAGCCCCCAACAGAAAATTTTCAAAAATTTGCGGAGCCCCCGGACAACTATCGGAACTTAGCTCATCAGTGAATATACAGTATATATTATATACTGTGGGAAACCTCAATCGGTTCATGCTTTTGGCAATTTATTTTTTTCCATCACAACCGCAGTCGGATTATCAAAATCAAATTCCTCAACCACTACTAGGTTCATCAAAACCCCAATCTCCCTTCTCAATGAAAAAATATACCCTTAATAGTATTAATTTTGCTAATGAAAAGGCAACGGATTCTGATCGTTCCCATGTACCCCGATGCGATCTAATACATACAATGAAACATCAATCAATCGCGAATGTGAATTTATTTTTGCGATAAACCTATTTTCATTACCACATACAGTTTTCATAATTACTACTAATCTCTCTTGTCTCTCTCTCTCTTGCTTCTAGAAAAAACCAATCAAATACTATTCAAATACTATCTTGCTATGAACACAACGACAATGATTTACTGTGGCCTAGTAGCTGGATGCGACCTTATACACTTCATAGAACCTCAATCACCCATTCCATCGTCAATTTACTATTTTATATCCTCAGAACCACAGTGCGATTATCAAAAGCAATTCCTCAACCTAGCTCTAGCTCCATCACAACCCCAATCTCCCTAGCTCCCTGAAATCACTGGCCTGTTCAAATTTCAACAGGATCAGTGAAAATGCAAAATATCGGGCGGGAAATTCAAAAATTCAAATATTCGTTCACCTCGCTGCATCAGCTTGGGGCACTCCTGCGCCACCATCTCGACGGCGAGGTCGGACGGCGCGAACTCCTGCGAAAATATACATTTTTATAGTGGACAGAGATTTTCACTGCACCAACGTCTGACTAATATGCTAAAACTTAGGGGATGGTTGAAACCGGTCAGTGGCAGGTTAATTTTGAGTTTTAAAAAATTGAGAAAGTGTTTCTGTAGTGTGGCGGGAGGGATCTCAATTGATTCTCGACCGAATCATTTCTGAATATCGAATTGCTGAAACCTAGAACAACCAAGGTAAGCTTTTTTTGAGCGGATCGGGTGTAGTTTTTCAATTTTTAACTATCGTAATTATTAAAATAATAAACCCACCGCCAGGTAGTTCTCCTGCGCCTTCTGCGGGCTCGACAGGATCGTCGGGTAGGCGGTCAGGTCGGCCAGCGAGTGGGAGGGAAGAGCGGAGAGGGGCTGCAATAAGAGAGAACGTTGTTACTGTCATTTTGGAAGAAAACTTTTCTTAAAACTATACTCGAAGCACAAACTGCACTAGCAGATGTATCTGCACATTAATGCAACTGTGAAACCACAACACAGCTAGGTACAAAAATTCACAAACCCCCAATCACATTTCAATAGCCTTATTTTGTGCCGTATTTAGAGTATCATGTACTACTTTTCGGTAAGGTATAAATACCAGTCATCGGCTGTTACCGTACCAATCCTCAGTTCGCGATACCCCTACCGTACTCACCGCATTCGGCTCCTTGGGGGCGGTTCTCTGGCTGGCGCCGAGGGTCGCAGAGGGCGACATCGAGACATCTCCGGGAAGGGGGAAGGCCGCGGACGGACCGAGCAGCGCGTTCTGACGCTGTTCTGGAATATTAATATTAATATTATTTTATTTATTACAGAATCGAAATTCTACACAACTTATCATAGGCATATACGACAATGTTTACCAGTGGAATGCCTTGATAATCTGATAAAATAACTTTCCTATTATTACATCGCTAATTTGCATAGCGGTCGACCATGTTGGTTTGAGTTTCAATTTCGCAATGAATTTACAGAACATTGATCACACTGATCGTAGCAAAATGAGAAATACAACAAACTTTACGCGTTCTCTGACCTCAAATAAAGATAAACAAGAGTGCACGATAACATGGGATTACGTCAGAATGGACAAGACTGAACGAGTCCAATAATAATGTCATGTCGAAGCATATAGTTTGCCTAGTTCTAATCCCACACGGTTTCGATAATAATACCCCCATTCTCGTTCTAAAACTGAGACATCCACTTGCAACTTTATCTAATTTGAGCAGATTTTCCAAGGAATAATTAGGGCTTCAAAATATTTTAACATAATAATGACCAACGTCCATTTGTGTATGTTCTCTAACGTTCAAAACACCAAATAACAAATACCATTCAGTTACAACCCAGGGAGTTTCAAGTTTCAATCACTAACGAACTACTAACCGCCATTCTTGCCCATGAAGATGATGGCAGGCTGTCGGGTGGCCGTCTCGGTGGAGAATGCGCGCAGACGCGCGGCGAATACGCGCGACGGCCGGAGCACTACCTGTCTCATCTGAAGGAATGATATTTAAGAGACCTTCTCTGTAAAAATTCACCATTTCGACCCTTCCCCGGACATTCCCCTAGGAGAAT
>LS485058.1:34075-57185 GCA_900490705.1 Pristionchus arcanus
GCTAGGATGCTCAAATGTTGAAACTTTCAACAGGGAAGTTCGCCCAACTTCGACTCTAAGGCGCATTTTTAAGTTTCAAAACTCGATTTTTCACCTATTTCACCGGCTTAACGGAAGGGGGGAAGGGTGCCACATAGTACAAAGTGTGGCCACACTTATCCTGAACTACTTCCACAACATTTGAATTGAATCGGTTTTGCCCCTTCATGAACTTTTTGGTTCCGAGCCTCGGCAACTGCTCTTTTTCCGAAATCGATTGTTAGGCATTCATCTGATTTTAGCTTCACCTGATAGCAAAAGTGCTTACAAGTACTAATACTGGTATATTTCGGATATTGAAGGTCTTTTGAAATTTTAAAAATTCGACGTCTCAGCCGACGACCATGACCCGGGGTTCATGGTGTCGAGATGGCGGCGCATGCATGACCCCCGGGTCATGGTCCAAAATCGATTTTTGGATGATGTGAAGAAACGAACCCAAATGTATTCCACAGTACTCTACGAGCAGCCCTAATACGAAATACATCCATCACATGCTTTATTTCACTTCGCCGAAAAATCGATTTTGGATCATGACCCGGGGGTCATGCATGCGCCGCCATCTCGACACCATGAACCCCGGGTCATGGTCGTCGGCGGAGACATCGAATTTTTAAAATTTCAAAAGACCTTCAATATCCGAAATATACCAGTATTAGTACTTGTAAGCACTTGTACTATCAGGTAAAGCTAAAATCAGATGAATGCCTAACAATCGATTTCGGAAAAAGAGCAGTTGCCGAGGCTCGGATCCAAAAAGTTCATGAAGGGGCAAAACCGATTCAATTCAAATGTTGTGGAAGTAGTTCAGGATAAGTGTGGCCACACTTTGTACTATGTGGCACCCTTCCCCCTTCCGTTAAGCCGGTGAAATAGGTGAAAAATCGAGTTTTGAACCTTAAAAATGCACTTTAGTGTCGAAGTTGGGCGAACTTCCCTGTTGAAAGTTTCTACATTTGAGCATCCTAGCACATTGCAAAAAAAATTTTGGACCTAACTTGTTCGGTTGAGAAGTTATAAAAATCGCATTTTTGAACTTCGCGCGCTCGCGCCTGGCCGCGTTTTAGCTGTGGGACCTCAATTACTGTAGTTTTGTCAACACGGGTCAGACATCCTTCAATGATAAAAGAATGGAGGGCTGAATCGTTCTGCTAGGGGAATGTCCGGCCCATGGTGAATTGTTATGGAGAAGGTCTCTTAATTAACATTTAATTGGATAAAAATAACAAATAATGGCAAAATTGTGTCAAATGGAGTACAAAAATATAACAATAGCGAGCAAACAAGCAGGAACTAATAGTTGATAATCGGTAAAGGTGCGAACAAGTGGAACACCAAGCGACGCTTATGTTTCACGAGTGTTTCAAAACGCTTCAAAATGGAATGTCAGCAATTTCTGCCCCCTGGCTACACCGTACATATAAAACTAAAAACACAAAATATGCAGGGACATAATGGAGTGAACGGAGGTGAATTTCACTGGACTAGAAAGGAACAGTCGACTATAACGCGGAAGTTATCAAAATTTGCTGGAAACGGAACAAACACGTGAGGGGATTGAGGCAAATGCGGTCCCTGATCAACAAAGAGGGGAAACTTGAATGAGGGGCACGAGGTTTTGTGAACTCGTGACCTTGGCTCTAGAGCTCTGGGCTGATAGGACGACATTAGAGCGCTGCCAGTAAAGCAATCAAGTGGGAAAGGATGGCTTCAGACCTTGAGGAAGTGATAGCTCATGTTATAATGCGTCCAATTCTTGGCAGGGACAAAACGAGGACCTCGAGACTAGCCCAGACAACTGGCAACACGAGCAAAACCACTGGAAACGTGAGAAACAACGGCATTAGAGAGAATGGAAGCAACGAGAGAACCGAAAAGTCCAGCCGCGACGCGTGCCCGCGCGTCGCGGCTCCTTCATCCAATAAGTGCGCACCGAGTTCGCCCGGTCAGCTACTTAATTATGTTTGCCCAAGGGCCTCCAAATCCATTCTCGCCTTCCCCTTTTCGTACTATTGTCTCTCACGTATTTGCCTTAAATTATCCGAGCCTAAATTCACGAATTTTTCTCTATTTTCGAAATTCGTCTCAAAAATTACGACTCACTACAGTAACCTCATCTCTAGTCTCTCATGGTCAGTTTCTCACGCTCAAAAAGTGCTCAAAAACGTGGAAACACCCTGAATTCGGGCTAATTCTCACAACTCAACAACCGGCTAGTCACCAGTAGATAGTAGTATCTATCCCACAATCCTAACCTATTTTTCATCTGGGCCCTTCCCGGGAGAATTCTGGGCTCATTTCTGTGTGTGGACTTATTTTGTGTCTCTGTCTCTCTTTCTTGTGCCAGCTCATGAATATTTCTTGATATTACGCATTGTTAGACGTCTCCTTTTACTAACAAGGTATGCCTATTTCCGGCTGCGCTCACTCGCTATCAATTCGCCTTACACCTGGAGTATGCTACAGTAACCCGACTACCGTACCCATGGGAGTGCTCCGATCGATCGGCAGTGTAACACAACTCACTGTTCTAGCACTGCTATTCAATAAGTAAGTTTCAGTTAGATTATCGATTCTAGGAGTATCAGCATGAAGAATAAAGAGACCTATTCTTCACACTGACATCCCTAATCGATACCTACCGTACCCTGAATTTCCACACAAGACCCAGTTCAGGTTCGTGCCTCCGGCCGCAGTCGTTTTCTGCCTGGCATGGCGCCAAGTTGGCTGGCACCGGGAGGTAATCTATAATTGTTACCGTATCCTATGGACCTCTGGTTCTTGGACTAGGATTATTCGGATGAATACAAGCAAGCACAACAAATAAACAAGCAAAAAAGCACGAACAATTTTTGTTCTCATCCAACCCCTTCCTACCTTGTCCTACCGTATTCTGATTACAGTACGAAGACTCGCTGGGCCTCCAACGGAAATCACAGCTTGAGGTTGCTCCGCCCAAGAAGGTCTCACCGACCCGGACGAAGGCCCGCGGCATCGACACACCGCCTCGGTTAGTCACCGCGTGGTGCGGTTACGTTGTGTGGTTTAGTAAACGTCGCCCTTTCAAAATTTGACAAGGCGACGTTTCCCACTGTGAACTACCGTATCTCCAGATCGAAGGGCAAGCCCCGACAGCGGATGCGGCTCATGAAAGTGGATCCTGCCCTTGTGGCCGTCAAGGAATCCGAGGTGAAGATGGTGTGGTGGTGTCCATACGACGTTTTCTAAACGTCGCCTGTTCATAAATGATAACAATAAATGCGTGGTGTACTCAATCCGACATTTGACAAATGACAGAGTCGTCTAGTGGTGTGGATTGGTCGAATGGGCGACTTCCTTCCTTCTTACCCGGATGCGATGTGGAGTTTGGACAAAGTGAGTTTCACAGAATATTCATGAAATGAAATAGAATGGAGAAAGTGATATCACGACGGTCTCTGTCGAAAAAAAATTAAAATTATTCCATCCTTGTAGATAAGACATACCACCATGAATATCATTTGAAGAACGTGGTAAGACTGAATAAGTTTCATGATGTGTTTCACAGAGGGGATGTCAAGAAGACGGAGAGACCAGATCAATAGATTCGTGACTATGCATCTATAAAAAATAAAATTGAATAATTCCAGTTCATCATCCTCTCCCTTCTCCTTCGACAGTCTTACGAGTTCATCATTGCCGTCTACAATGATCAGCTGCAGTGAGTTAGGCTCCGCCCCCCTTCGAAACTCCGACCCCTCCAAGCCCCGCCCCCTCATTCCAGCTACCCGCTCACCTGCCACTCCATTCTGCAGGCGATGCTCATGTTCGTGCCGATGATCGTGTCGGTGCTCGGTGCGTTGTGCCATTTGAGAAACGTCGCCTGTCGAATTTTCGACAACGCGAAGAATTGCGTGGTGTAGTGGGAAAAGTCGCCCATTGTCAGGCTTGCGAGTGACGCGCGCAGTGCTCGCGGAGGCTGCGTCGGCGCGCTACGGCACGCTATGGCTGGTGGAGGAGCCGTGGCTGCTCGCGATCATTGGTGCGCTCACTTACTGTCTTATCCCAAAACCAATAAAAAAGGGATTTTTTTTCATTGCGTGAGGAGATTCTGTCTTTTCCCAATGCCTAATGATACTTCCAGCATTCTTCGGCTACCTCTTCTCCCAGCAGGCGCTCTACACCAGCTATTCGTGAGTCTCGATTTGAATACTGTAGTTGGAATACTGTAGTCAATGATTATCGATTTTTTGAGCCTACCGTATCCTTAAATTTCGTGCAGGGACCACTTCCCTGAGTGCACGGCACGAATTATGCAGAAGCGGCTGCCTCCATTCATCCAATACAGTAACCCGATCGTGAGCTTTGTCCTACTGTAGATTTACTGAGTACTGTATCAATACTTTTATTGTTTTACCCCATATTAGAGCTTGAAATATGAGCCGGAATCTCTTCCTTTCACACACTCGCTCTAGCGCTCTTCGTATTTCGAGTTCAAATTCATATTCAACAATTTGCGCCGGTGCCCCGATCTCACCCGATTGATCTTTGATCTTTGATCTCAACCCTCGTATCCCTTGCTATCTGCGATGTTAGGTACCGATAAACTGAATGCTCTCTGTGAATTGTGGATTGTAGATTGGCGAATAAAATACAAATTTTGACAAAAAAATGTTATTTGATGAGGTAGGTTTCATGGAGTCATGAAGTATCGATCCTTCATTCAGCGACAGTTTTCATAAATCAGCTTGTTTTATAATAAAAATATATTGGAGCTACGTCAAACAACATGCATTGTAATTGAATATTTTATTATCGCAGAATCTTTATTATTCGATGGTCTCCCGTTGTTTCGTTCGAAGTTCTCTCTACTTCCACACCTTGCGCAGGCACTTGTCCTCCGCTCCTGCAATTGATCCGCGTTAGCAGGGCGACGATTACCAAATGTCACGGCGCTGTCGAGATTTCGACAGGCGACGTTTCCCAGCAGACACACAACTCACCTTCCGTGATCACGAAATAGTAGACCATCATGAAGATGAGGAAGATGACAGGATACATCACCTGAAGGTGGGTGATATTTGATCTTTGGTCTTTGATGTTATTGATATTCTCAATCAGTCTTGAACCAGCAAAGATACTTCTAAAAAAATAACTTTCAAATACAAAATGTGTTTCACCAATCGCACTTGAGCCTTTAAACTTTTTAGCCATCAGTGCGATCTCGATTCGTGTTTGAAAAAATATAACATGTACCAAATGAGCTGTCACCGTTTGACAGTGCGACTTTTCCTAATCATCGCACTACACCACTTGCCCCACCTTGCAGAAAGAGTCCAGGTTCCTTGCGTATCTGTGATACTTCCTACTCTTCAGCATCAGGATCATCGATTGGTAGCGGTTGTTGTCGATTTCCATCTCCGACTGCTTCTTCTGCAATGGGGAGGGCGACGTTTACTGATAGGCACACCACTGTGACGCACCACTGAACCAGCGACGTTGTCCAAATTTCAACAAGCGACGGCTGGAAATCGTCGCATTACACCCCGCGCACGAATGCATCAATGATAGATTTTAGGGCGACAGTATCGAAATTTTGACAGGCGCCGTTTCCCAATCGTCGCACTACACCACACTTACAAATGCTCTGCTCTTATGCTCCAGCGAGATCACCGCGAGCGCCTGCATCATCGTGAGAAAGACGAAGGTGGAGGAGAAGCCGAACCAGTAGTCGATCGCCTGCGAAGATCAAAGTCTAAAGATCAAAGATCATAGATCAAATATCGTTCTCATAGGCTGCGATAAGTTATTAGCAGCGGGAAGTGGCAATGAACATCTTCACGATTGTTTGCAATTGTGGTGAAATAAGTTTCACGATGCGCTTTTGAGCATACAGAGATCGACGTCTTTCAATGGTGATGAGATCGATAGTACAAACAAATAATCGCAAGAAACTCTGTTTTTGTTCTGTTCTGTTTCTGTTGTTGTTGTCAGCTGGTCTCCGAAAGAAACAAAATAGTGGAATTTCAAAGATCAATGCCCACCCACCTTGATATACGACACCTTGGGCAGTGCCTCCTTCGCGGAGCTAACATTTCAATATCAGGCCCTTTTTTCATCTATGTGACCACCTACTTTGACAAAAGATCAAAGACCATTTCCCTTGACTAAAAAGTTCAAAGATCAAAGACCACCCACCTTGATGTAGGACACCTTGGGCAACGCCTCCTTCGCCGAGTTAACATTTCAGGCTGTTTTATCATTTATGCGACAACTCACCTTGATGGTAAGGTCAAAGGTCAAAGACCACCCACAATGATCGAAAGTTCAAAGATCAAAGATCAAGGACCACCCACCTTGATATACGACACCTTGGGCAGTGCCTCCTTCGCCGAGCTGTTCTCTGCAGAGAGCGTGAGGAAGACGGTAAGGGAGACGAAGATGCGGCCTGGAAATAAAAAAAATATTATTTTAAAAATAAGGGACGAAATTATGGCTGACAGGAAAAATGAAAAAAAAACGAATGTATTGAGATTGTGTTGTGTTTCACACTGCCTTGAAAAGCATAGGTAATCAGAAATTGCTTTTTTTCTGTTCCTTTCGGATTCTGAAAACTACAAATAATCATAGAAATGAAGGGCTGCAATTACTTTCGTTGAAACCAACGGGCAATGATAAAGCACTAAAGACAAAAGATTATCGTCCCTAACGAACTCCTACACACGAATAAGTTCTAATATCATCGCCCAAAGATCAAAGATCACTCGTTCCCCACCTTCAACAAACTCCTCCGGCAGCCAGACCGATATCCACGAGAAGACCACACACATCGCGGTGGGGATGTATGTCTGTAAATAATAATTTAAGCATCTGAATTTGAAACTCTGTGTTCGATTCCCAGTCTGGGTATTAACCCTTTGCTACCTCTAAAGAAATTGATTGATTTTTTCGATTACTTTTTTTTCGATTATTGTGACCTATCTATTGTTGAATTTATTTGAATTTCGGAGACTTGCCGATTCTTCACGTGAGTTACGTTTCACGAGTACTTCAACTTTTTGGTGGTTTGTTTTCTTTGCTAAGACTCTTGATTATTATCGATAACCTATCAATCCTAAAATGATCTTTGATCTCTAACCTGAGCCAGATGGAATCGCACGTTTCTGTCCAACTGGAACAGCGCCTCAATGCACGAGTAGTTGCCTGGAATTATATCGATTTGATTATTCCATTATTCTCCAGGTATTCTCAACAGAATCGAAAAACAAATTTCCTGCAAAAAATGCGCATTATACTAATTTGGCATCATAAAATTGCTGAAAAATCTAAAATATCCCCTACCTGACTTCCTCTCTCCATTGCACTGCTGGGTTGTGGTTGCGGTCAGCTGCAGTTCGGGCATTTGGAGGTTCTTGTTGAACCTGCGGTTTAGATACGGTTAAAAGCACATCAAGCTGCGCAACTATTAACGCCATTCCATTACGGCTTCATTTGGGGATTCCGTGAAACTTATCCCACTTCCAAATCGATATCGCTCTTTCAATAGTACTTGAAATGGGTTTTTGATCTTCAATGATCGCGTAGGACTATGATAGAAAATGCTAATCAAAGATCAACTCCCTCACCTCACGGCATCCGTCAATCGCGAGAACCACTGGAACTCCATGTTGTTCTGAGTGATGCCGACTGAAAATATTGTTGATTCATGATCTTTGATCTCTAATCTTTGATCTTTGATCTCTCTCACTCGAGCTAATCTTCGTCCCACAGATCTGCGAGTCGTGCGGGTACTTGCACAAAACAAGAAGCGGACAGGAGTTCTTGAGCAGTGTTCGCACCTGAAATCTGAACTTTATTCCATTTCGTGAGGCGTTTCTGCTGTTTCCCCGATGCACCACGTCTGAAAGTCGAATGAAGTGTGAGCAGCCGTGAACTTTTTTTCTCACAATCAGCATTTTTTCATTGTGTGTGGCGTTTCTGATGTTTCCCAGTGCACCACTATTTTCCCTAAAAGTCTATGGAGTTCTTGAGCAGCGTTCGCACCTGAACTAGGAAATCTGGACATTTTTCCTTTTTTGTTACTTCGTGAAGCGTTTCTGTTATATCCCACCACTCCACAACCTTACAAGATCCCTACTTGTTCATTCTGTTTTTATCCCTATATCAATCACACCGGTCTCAACTTTAAAAAAAAGCTGTGAAATTGATGTACGGTGAGCACGCTGCTCAGAACTGATTTCAGACTAACAATTTGTTTCATTGCTTGCTGCGTTTCTGCTGTTTCCCATCAAACACTTTTCGAAAAAGGCTACCCCACCTCCATCAACACATCTCCATTGGGAAAGATGATCAGTCAGTCATCGATTGCAATTTATGGTGTGCCCAGATTACGGTAATCGATACGGCTAATCTCACCTCCATCAACACATCTCCATTGGAGAAGGATAAAAGTCAGCCATCGATTGCATTTCATGGTGTGCCCAGATTACGGTAATCGATTTTACCTCCATCAACACATCTCCATTGGGGAAGATGAAGACGTAGAAGTTGAGGTAGGTCACCCGGTGGAACGTCGCCTCCCTCGCATTGGTGAAGAACGGATCCGGCCGCCAGATCTTCCTGAATTTATCGGTGATCTTTGATCTTTCATCATTCAAAAATGAGAAAATATGATCATGTTTTTACGTACATAATAAATTATCAAAAAATGATCACGTTTCCGATGTTTTTACGTTCATAATAAATTATCAAAAAATGATCACGTTTCCGATGTTTTTACGTTCATAATAAATTATCAAAAAATGATCACGTTTCCGATGTTTTTACGTTCATAATAAATTATCAAAAAATGATCACGTTTCCGATGTTTTTACGTTCATAATAAATTATCAAAAAATGATCACGTTTCCGATGTTTTTACGTTCATAATAAATTATCAAAAAATGATCACGTTTCCGATGTTTTTACGTTCATAATAAATTATCAAAAAATGATCACGTTTCCGCCGAAATCACTTTTAGTAGATATCTCTTTGAAGAATTTCGTATCCATACCTAAACGATGAAACGCGAGAAATGACTACGTCAGCATTCAGGCAGTCTCAGGTCACGATTGTTTGAGATTTTATAAGACAACGCGGCCGAGCGAGCACTGCCATCATTGAGTCAAGACAATATTTGCCGATTCTTTGAAACACATCCCATTTTCAAATATCGAATCAAACATTGGAATTTTTGAGAAACGTATACTAATTGACCAGAATGGGCTTGCTTAGTCCATGGTCCCAGTCTCAGGTCATAATTGTTTAATATTTTATAAACTATGATATAAATATAAACTACCAATTACTATCGTGATTGAGTCATCCCAAATGTTGTCAACTCTTTGAAACATAACCGATTTACTTTACCGGTACTTTCTAACGTGCGAAAACGAAAAATAAACTCACTTGAGAAAAGTGTACTCATTGACCAGAATGGGCTTGCTCAGGCCATGGGCCAGTCTCAGGTCCCGCCACGCCATCCGCAACCACAGGTCCATTTCGTAGTCCTTGAAAAGTTAGTTGGTGATTGTCAATGGATTCAATTTAGCGAAAACCATGTTTTAACGTGCATGCCTTCATGTGAACGCTCAGATATCGAGTATCGGACTATTGCAAAATCGTTCTAAAATGACGCGTTGATTTCAGTAACAAATTCTTCAAAAAAAAAATAGGCAAAAGGATAATGGAGGTATGGGGAATCGAACCCCAGACTTCTCGCATGCAAAGCGAGCGCTCTACCCCTGAGCTATACCCCCAGACATTTCCATCCATTTCAGAGCCCACTATGTGCATTCATTGAGCTTTTTAGCAAACAAACGCTACGAAAGCAGATTTTTCTAGTGAAATATTGTTGACAAATTGACATTTTTTTCTTTTCTAGTGCTCGACAGAGAGAGATTTTTGTTCGAGATAGTCGCGCTCCGAATGGTCACCACAATTGTGAAAAAGCAGTCATCGATTTCATTCAATGGTACGGTAGTCGACCTGCCATCATTGCCTGTTGTCTTTTGCATGCAAAACGCGCCGGAAGCATTTTTTTTGTGAAAAATCAATTATCGATCGCAATTGATGGTGTGGTTACGGTAGTCGACTTGCCATCGTCGTTAGCTGGAAGTTGGAGATGGACTGCACGTGCATTCCCGTCTTCACGATCACCTTCTCCTTCGAGTAGAAGGAGGGCGGGGATCTGCAAATGGGCGTGGTGATGGGTGGTGTGGATTGGGAAACGTCGTCGTGTTAAAATTTGAGTAGTGATATCTAAAGATAGTTGGATGCTGTGTAATTGGAATATTAGCTGTTTCTCCATTTATTTTACGAAAAGAGAACAAATCTTAACATTTGTGTGAAACATAAGCCAACGAGGTGGGAATCTTTACCATTACATCCCTTTATAAAACTCACCTCGCATCGTAGTTGATTCTCTTCAGGAAGGGAAAGTAAACGGTAAGAAACCACCTACCGTTTTGGGAAGAGCATGGCGAAAAAGACAGTCTTTGATCGGTTTTAGCCATGATCAAAGAGGATATGTTAGCCGTCTTGTGAAGTGGGGCACCAAATAATCCCACCTCGCATCATAATTAATTCTCTTCAGGAAGGGCAGAAGAGCGGTGGAGGGAAACGGTCGTTGATCGGATTGCTTCAAACATATTTTTTTTTGTTTTTATCCGTATTCTTCTCGCCAATCAATGAAAGTCCTTCACAAAAGATAGGCGAAACATAAAAAAAATATTTATATCGGTTTAGTGCGCGTTTCAAGATCGACGAGTTGGAGATCAAAGATCAAAGACCAAAGATCTCCCCCACCTGCGTGTTGCTGAACACCTCGAGCATGTCGTCGAGGTTGCTGCCGCCGTGGATGATCTGACAATTGGCCTCTCCTTACTCCTTACGATCTCTCCCTACTCTCCTTACGCTCCTTACTCTCCTTACTCTTACTCTCCTACTCTCCTTACTCTCCTTACGATTAGCCACCCCCACCCCCCCCCTAAGTTATCGATCGCTAGCGCTTCTAGGACAATTCCTGCTCCTTTCTATTCATGCATCATCGATCTCAAACGCGTCTAATTCTAATTCAAGTGATTCTTGGGATCTGGAAACGGTCGAGGCTCTGCTACTCCCAAACGTCGCCTACTTTCGAAACAAGCACCGCCCTTTTTCTGGCCCGATCCTTTTAAGCCCCACCCCTTTCCCCCGATATCTACAATACCTGATCGATTTCGAGCGGATCGAAGCCCAGAGTCGCCAGCTCCTCGCCGAATTTGCCGTGTAGGTCTGAATGATTGTGATAACTTGTCGATTCGTTCCCTCTCTTCGCTCTCATATCCCATGGAAAGTGAGGAGAGCACTCTACAGTACGAAATGAATGAAATGATGAGCTAAAAAGAAACCCGCGAAAGAACATTCGAAATAAGAGACTCGAAATAAGAGAATAATATTAGAAAAGTTAGTTTGTAAAGAATAAAAAAACGATGTAAAATAATCCAGGATTCTCACCCCTGCCCAGCGCCTCGATCCTTCCCTCTCCGCAGACTTTGGCCAGCAGCAGTCCCACGGACTTGTGATGATGGAAGTACTTGGGGCTGACGCCGAGCTCGAATTTGGCGAGCTGAAATTTAGTTTACATTAAAAACTATTATCAATTTGGCACCAACCCTTTTCACCTACTCTTTCGCCGATCGGGCAATAAAGTGTTTCTTTCAGTTGAGTTTCACTGCGTTCTCAAGTGTTCTGTAGTAAAGGAAACAATGATGTATTATAGATGCATAAGAGACTAAATATAAAAAAACATTATTCAAGTAAGTAGAGATTGATTGATGAATTAGCAACAAGTCAGCTTGATAATGCGGCTAGTCTTCCCAGATTTCACTAGACATACCTCGTGAGGCGAGTCGAAGAGGATCGTCTCGGGTAGCGTGCCGTTCTCGTCCTGCAATTTATATCAATCGACAAATTACAATTTTTTTACTTCCCCCCTCCACAATGGGAGTATGGATTGATTATCGATTGTTTACGAGATGCGGTAGGTTGAACCTATGTTAAATGTTCCAGGTAGGCTAACGCAGTTCAAGTACGGTAGGAGCTCAATTATCGACGAAAATCTCACCAGATATGGTAGGAGCAGGTTCTCGGAGAAGTTGGCAGGAGAGGTGCCCTCTCCCAGGGGAAGAAGGGACAGGTCCCGGAGCGACTCGAGCAGCGAGTAACTGAGGATAAGGTAGGTTGCGTTTGCATTCACTCTAGTACTTATTGCATACTATCTCAAGTTTTAAGACTATCTCAAGTTTTAGTAGGAAAATAATGTTTTCGAATATGTTTCAACAGATTCATAATGTGGCCTAATTTTGCAAATTTTGATTGCATTTCATTGCCTGAGGGATAAAACGAAAGAGTAGCGGGCGATCAACGTGCGGAAGAAGGGACAAGCCCCGCAGCGACTCGAGCAGCGAGTAACTGAGGGTACGGTAGGTTAAAGAGAGTCTGCAGCCAAATATTTTTTTTATCTTATTCTCACTGGCGATTTTTGACAAGATAGAGCTCAAAATTCTAAGAATTTTGAAAAAAAACCTCATATTTTTGCGATAATAATGCTCTTTAATCTGAAAAACACTTCATTTTTGACTGCCGACTCCCTTTAAAGAAGGATAGGCACGAGTCAATTTTCAATGGTCCTGGCACGAAGTCGCCTGCATCATCAATGTTTTCGCCAAATTTACCTTTCCCCGGCTCTCAATTTGTATTAACCGGTTTGAATGCCCATACTTTTATTTCCCTTTGATTTATGGAGTTTCACTTTATTTCGTGCTGTAATTGTGTTTAATTTGCTATAGATCGGTTGCCCGACTTGAATATATAAGGAAACTATAGTTTGTTCATGCCTCTGAATTGACAGGGACAGAATTGACGATAACTCCAAAAGTTGCCCCGATATATTTTCCCCAGCTCCAGTTTGTCAATTACTTCGTCTTGTTATTTTGTTTATTTAACCTTATTTTGTTCTCCAATCATGACTCCATTGTTGCCACCGTCATGCAGTTTGGTTTTGTCGTGGTTCTTTTAGTATTTCACGCCCGTTCGCGCCTCCAACGCTATATTTGCAGTTGTGGAGTCGGTAGCCGACAGCGCTCTCCATTGGTTGATTGACTGAACGGCGAACGATTTCCCCCATCCGACCGAATGACCTACCACCCGATGTCCTACCACAAGGTCAGTTTTTGATACGTTTTCATCATTTTTAACCTTTTCAAAAGTCCTAATTTTTGCTATTTTTGTGTTTCTTTCGGGAAATTTCAATAAATAATCGATAGATTGTTCAGTTGGACTGGTTTGGCGGCGCGCCACAGACGGAACGCCACAGCGACAACAGCAAGGAGTCGTCGTTCATCGAGGAGCGAGCACAGCAAGGAGTCGTCGTTCATCGAGGAGCGAGCGGCGCGCACACATTATTGTTCGGGATCATTTTGTCAACTTGTTTTCTTATTTTAAGTAATTTCTTTAAATGTGTATGTTCTTTCTAGACATGAAGAACAAGGATGATGTCCCTCCCAAGATCAACAAGTGGGACGGTCAGACGGTGAAGAACACTTTGGACGACGAAATCCGCCGAGTAAGTCTTGCTTTTGCTCTTTCAGTCAACCCTGTTTTCTGAATTGTGTCTAGTTTGCTTACGGAACGTTTGCCGTATTCCTTAGAGAAAACTTTTTTTAGTAAATAAAGATTACTTTCCATGGTGTGTTCTTCTAGGTGCTCAACAACCTCTCGGGATGGAAGGAGATCCACTCGCTGATGAAAGGTCGTCTACTCAACTCGTTCATCGCCGTCTGCTTCTCGGCAGTGGCCATCGACTACGACTACTACCACCCCTTCCCCAAGAGCAAGATCGTGAGTTATTTTAGTTGCGTGTATATTATATGATGACATTTTAAATATCAAAAGGCTTTCACAACCAATGATGTTTGTTTTAAAAGATTTGTATCCTTTTTAACAGGTTTCTGCCAATCGCAGCCGCTGATGGCGCAGAACGAGATCGTACGTCGTTTCCGCGGATTCTTCATTCAGAATCACGTCGTCTCTGGCAATGAGGTACGGAAGATGGGATACTGTGGGCAGTGAAGATACGATAACTGAGACGATTTGTGATATCTAAAGCCGTGATAGGAATTTTTATAATAATCGAGAAAAAAATAGTGATCAGTGAAGGAGAGCCTGGCGAACTAACTAAAAGGTTCAAACTAATGTAAGTAACTAAAGCGAAAGTGGAAAGTTTAACGTTCTTGTGTTTTTGTTGGCATATTCAGGATCATTATAGGGGTATTTTAACTCTATGAATGTAGTAAGCAACATGAAACGAGAAAGGGCCTTCCAACTATTCCTTCATATCTTTTTAGCTCGTGCTCAAGCGACGAAACAACGTCCTCTACGTGGCCGGATTCTTACAAGTGAGTATTAATTGAATATTATTCACATTGAGGAGAGAAGCATGGATTGTTGCAATTCTATTCTGATCTTGTGTAGTTACTCACGTTCACGTTGCGAAACCTGGTTTTGTTCAGTAATTTAATTTCTGAAAGCAGTCACTGAAAGAAATGGGTAATTGTAAATGTAATTTTAAACAATTATAAAATATATAGCATTTAACTATTTGTTCAGTACTCGACCCGACTGGACATCCGTCGCATCTACTGGGTGTTTGGATTCGCGGAGGAATTTCTCTACCAATTGCTCAAATAACCAGTGAAGCTCGATTTGACCTTTGTCGAGAGTGAGAAGGATTGTGCATACAATTTCATTTAAGAAAAGGATGATTAGAGAGGAGAGAGTAGCCAATAGCATGTTGTTTTCGTTGTGTTTATCGTTTCCCCGCCTGAATTAGACTTGGGAAAGTAGCCAATAGCATGTTGTTTTCGTTGTGTTTATCGTTTCCGCGCCTGATAAAATTTACAAAATCGAGATACTCTTCGCAGTGGAAAGTTGCAATATAAAGTGACAAAATCGAAAGTCTATCACATATATGCACAAAAGATATGAATGTGTCACTATGCGAAGCGAAAGAATAATCGATAATTAATCGAGCAGCAAGCGACCTTGATAGAATACGCTAAAAATGAAACGATCAGTGATACGGTATCTGGCATTGCGTATTTCTCTTTGTATTTCTCTTTATATTCACAGTAAATATATAATCTTTTCCATTATTTTCTTTATGCAACGCCAAGACGCTTACGCAAGAGAGCGCTTGATTTAGTATGTCTCCGAAAGCCTTCCTCTCAACTGTCCATGTAGCTCAGGTGGTTGCGTTGCTGCCTAGCGATCATGACCCCGCTGGTTCGACTCCCACCCGGGTCTTCTTCTCTTGCTAAATTCTTTTGAATGATTGCGCAAAAATAATCAATATCAGAATTACAGTACCCCAAATCTTGCCTGCATCATCAAGCAAACTTCTAAAATCTGTAACTCGGTTTAGAGACGTCTGTATCACTTCGGATAAAGTGATCTGTAATAGGGTGATCATTCCCTATCGCACCACGTTGCCAGTCTATGCGACCAAAAACTCGTGCCCATCCTTCTTTAAGGTAGCATTTACACAGGTAATTAGTGCAGACTAAGCACGTCTCAAGTTTGGTTAGCAAAAGAATCTTTGTGAATATCTTTCACCAAATTTATATTGTATCAAGTTTGAGCAATCTTTGATTTCGTCGAGAATAGCTGGTCAAAATATTCCACCATAATTTCCAAGGAATCCGTAATCCTACTAATTGCCAGACCCAATATATTCAGAATATAAAATAACCAATTCAGCATTTATGATAGGTTTCATCATGCACAAAATGCGACATGAGGACATACTCCTGGATTCGAGTGATGCAGCTGCTTTAGAACTATAAATGAATGAAAAGGAATGAAAGGAACTCATAAAAATACTCATTAATTGAAAAATTCTCACTTCCCATAGTTATCCTCGTTGTTCACAGTCGTATTCTGATTCAGTATGAGCTCCTTCGCATTTGAGTACTCCTCACAGAGTCTGTCCCTCTTTAGGTTGAGAGCTCCGACGTCTGTAAAATTTTTTTACAAGATTTTCCTCAAAAATTTGCAAGAAATGGGTGGAAGTTGCATTAGCGAATAAAGGTCTAATTCCTTGAACATGGACAGAAAAACATAATTATAGCTACTTTGTCATTTTCATAAATGGCTACATTGCGACTCTTGAGGGATAGTTTGTGTCTTAGTTCAAGAAAAGGGAAACATACCCATAGTGCTGTTGATCCACAAGACCCTCGCGTGGAGCAAGCAGACCTCCTCGAAATTGACGTGGATCACCTACGAAATGTTGATTGTTTCTTCCATGAGTTGTGCAACGAAACTCAATTGTTTTCAAGGGATAGCTAAGCAAGAAATAGACTATTTTTCAAATAGTCTCTTCACTTCGCACACTCTCGCGTCGGTCAGAGAGGAGCACGAGAAATGAAATAATAATCTCATTCCAAGCCACATCACGGTTTGTTGTGTGTGTAGGAAATTTGTTTCACAGTCCAATCAAGAAGAGTGAGCATGGGCTATTTTCAATAGTCAGTCGAGGCTCATTTGGCAAAATATCAATATAATGATCGCTACATTTTCCATATTTTAAATTTGTCGAGCAGGACAAGTTCTCGGCTAAAATATATTTTAAAAAGCATACTGTGAACTGCCGCATGAGATGTGTTTCATATTGCAATCAAGAAGAGTGATCATGGGATATTTTTAGTAGACGGTGCTCTTTTTTGGTAAAAAAAATCAATAAAATGATCAATAAACTTTCCTTATTTTGCATTAGTCGAGCAGGATCAGTTCTCGGCTAAAATATATTTGAAAAAGCATACTGTGTACTGCCGTAGCAGGTCCAGCGGAATCAGGTAGCGGTTGGCGTCGTCCTGAAAATTTAAAAAAAAATGTATCGGAGAATTCAAGTTTCATTATTCTTCTGATGTCGCTAGATTGCAATACAATTCAGAATTAAAGTGCGCGATCGAATATGTTTCAGCTAACATTGAAGGGTCATTCAGCAATTACTGCCATGGTGTGTGATCCGGAATAGGGAACATAAAAATATTTAATAAAATCAAGTACCATTCGTATCAGCCAATCGTGCTATGAGTAACTTGATAATGGACCAATGCATGGGCTCAAAGTTCAATTATCAGAGATCTCCGACTTGTTTTCACGTGGCTCTTTGCAATTTCGTTCATAGATCAATAACCAAAGATCAAAGACCACCCACTTGATTATAAACCGACACATGGCTCCTCCTCACGGCCATCAGATCAATGTCGGCGCCAGTGATGTCGTGTGTTCGGTCGGACTGAAGTGGGACAAGGATCAAAGTGCATTCATGTCATGCGATTATAAAATGTACACCAACGCTAGGCAGGGCCCAACGAGAAGATTGGTTTGTTACTTGAATAGATAAAGACCAAAATCTACGATTAAAACACAAAATCTTTCCATATAAGCTAGTACTTACCATGGGAATCGCGAGACAACGAAGCAATGCCGGAACAACTTGCAAAAAGTTGTTCAGATTTCGACCAAAATTTTTTGGGGGGATATGCTAGGGACACTATTTCTAAAAAATTGGGTTGTTTGTCCCAGAGCCGGCAATTAGGAAATATCCGGCTTTTGAACTGGCTCTAGTGTATCTCTGCTCCCAGACGTGCTAGAAAATTGGGCCCGGGCTCAAAAAATGCGGAAAATTTTTCTAAACATATTTCCAATTTTGACTTTGAAAATCGGAAAATTTTCAAAAAAGTTATGAGCGAAAAACTGAAAAAATAGTCATATTTATTTTTTCTTGTATATCACGCAGGTCGAACGCATGGATTTTTATTGCATAATTTGGAAGTACATATCCATATATATCTACAAAAAAAATTTCATGGAAATCGGGTGTGGTTGAAATTTGCTACATCTCCTCAAAGGTGGCAAAATAACTGTTTTGGCAGATTTGCGGTGAAGTTGCGGTGAAGCAATGCCGGAATTTTATCGCAATCTAGCCAAATATGGCTCAAATAGTATTAAAACGCCATATTACGAATATTTATCACGACTGGAATCATAACCACCACCCTCACTTTTTCGACCATGACCCGGGGTTCATGCCTCGAAAGTGATCCAACACCATGAACCCGGGTTCATGGTCCAAAAGTGACATGAAAAGTCATGTTCGAGAAACTTTAATTGCTATATGCCGATATGTTACCTAGCCTCCAAGAAAATTTTCACCACCGGAAATACCGTAATTCGATTATCGCAAATTGATTTATTAAAATAAATATCTAATTCTTCTTTTAAAAAATCAGTTCTTGATTTCGCAGCTTCGCATTACGGTATTTCCGGTGGTGAAAATTTTCTTGGAGGCTAGGTAACATATCGGCATATAGCAATTAAAGTTTCTCGAACATGACTTTTCATGTCACTTTTGGACCATGAACATGTTCATGGTGTTGGATCACTTTCGAGGCATGAACCCCGGGTCATGGTCGAAAAAGTGAGGGTGGTGGTTATGATTCCAGTCGTGATAAATATTCGTAATATGGCGTTTTAATACTATTTGAGCCATATTTGGCTAGATTGCGATAAAATTCCGGCATTTGCTTCACCGGCAAATCAGTCAAAACAGTTATTTTGCCACCTTTGAGGAGATGTAGCAAATTTCAACCACACCCGATTTCCATGAAATTTTTTTGTAGATATATATGGATATGCACTTCCAAATTCTGCAATAAAAATCCATGCGTTCGACCTGCGTGATATACAATATATACAATATACAAGCAAAAATAAATATGACTATTTTTTCAGTTTTTCGCTCATAACTTTTTTGAAAATTTTCCGATTTTCAAAGTCAAAATTGGAAATATGTTTAGAAAAATTTTCCGCATTTTTTGAGCCCGGGCCCAACTTTCTAGCACGTCTGGGAGCAGAGATACACTAGAGCCAGGTCTAAAGCCGGAAATTTCCTAATTGCCGGCTCTGGGACAAACAACCCAATTTTTTAGAAATAGTGGCTCTAGTATAGTCTCCCATAAAATTTTGGTTGAAATCGGGACAACTTTTTGCAAGTTGTTCTCAAAGGGCTCATTTTTGCTACAATCTCTCGCGATACACGTGTTACAATAACACCCTAATCTAGAAGCCGTTTCTGCCGTTCACCAGAGCCTCATGATTCTGGTTAACCTAAATTGGTGGACTCACATCCGCCAATCGATGCAGTCTCCAGGCCTGGCATTGCGGGTTCTTACGCGGATTTCACTCTTCACAGATTTTACCGGCCATCAAACAATATGAAAAGATCTTACATCAGCCAATCGATGCAGTCTCCACGCCTGGCATTGCGGGTGCTTCCTCGGATTTAACCCTTATATTTTTTGGCTCTGCCTAGTTTGAATGATCTTTTGGAACGCAGAAAGACTGTTCGAAATATCTCACATCAGCCAATCGACGCAGTCTCCACGCCTGGCATTGCGGGTGCTTCCTCGGATTTCACCCTTCTATTGTTTGACTCTGCCCAGTTTAAACGATCCTTCATCTTTTTAGACTGGAGAAATAACTCACATCAGCCAATCGATGCAGCCTCCACGCCTGGCATTGTGGATGCTTCCTCGGATTGAGCCCGGCGTCTTCAGCTTGCCATGTTGTGGTGATGGATAGTTCACGGATGTGCTGTATGTCCTGAGATATTCGTTGTAATTTCACAAGTAATCCATTGTCAAGCCGTTCTATTCCACGTAAATTTAACCTCTGTTGATTGTGTTTCATCTCAGCTATTCATTTAGCAGCAATTCTTTTAGAAACAATAATTAGGAGAAATTGGATAAAACAAGATAAATTTGTTTAAAAAAATAAGAAGTAAACTAAGGTTGACCATTGATTGCCTTCTCCTACTCTTCTCTCACAAGTTATCCGTTCCGATTCCAAGGGTGAAATATAAAATGAAATGCACAGCATAAAAAAACGTTTATGTTTCACATCCCCGTTTTCACTAAATTCAATCACTGATGTTGATTTTTGTAGGGAAAGAGAGAGTCTAAAATAATAAACACCTAATGAGATCGTGCGCCGCCGCATCTGCCAATATACCGACCAAAACAACGAAGAACAGCCACTCAGCGACTTTATCCTTTAATAACCATCTCAAAATCGGCATATGCCATACGCCAAATAATGTTACGTTTCAGAGTTCCGTTTTCCTCTAATTCTATTGAATGATGATAATAATGGTGATGAGAACACAGAAAAAAGTGAAACTGACTAATTGCGCCTCGCTGATTAGCAAAACAGCGCAGAAAAGTAGCCTACTCATCGATTGCCGCTTATTTCATCCCCAGTCAGTAATATTTTACTGTTCCCAACCATCTCAAACTCCAGCATGTTATGTTTCACCGTTCGTTTTTCCTCTAATTTTATTGAACAATGTAATGAAAGTGATGAAAACTCTGAAAAAAATGAAACTGACCACTTGCGCCGCGCAGTTTGCCAAAAATTCGACCAAAACAGCTAAGAAAAGCAGCCGACTCATCGATTGCCGCGCCTTCCTTCATCCACTCTCATCAATTTTATCCACTCGTAACCCAAATAAGAAATTTAAAATAAAATGTATTACACAAATGTGTATGTTTCACAGCCCTGTTTTCTTACAATCTCGCATCCGACGTTAATATTTCGGCACTTCATCGGTTTTTGGCCCAACCTTTTCTCGCAGAGTATTCTCTCCCTACCATTCTCATCCCCCACCCTCTCCACATTCGGAGCGGTTGTTGACTGGGCCAAAAACCGAAGAAGTTCCAATATTTCAAGGCACTCCGAGAGCATTGCAGATAAAATTAAAACTAACCACTTGCGCCGCTGCGACCGTAAAAATGGCGACAAGAATATCGCAGAAAAGCAGCCTACTCATCGATTGCCGCCTTCTTTCATCCTTCCACCCAGCAATTCCAATTACCACTCACTTCCCTCCTGTCTCTGCGCTCTCTCTCTCTAATCACCACACTCTCTCGCCCATCTCTAACCACCCATTTCTCTGCGCACTCCTCCTTTTCCATGCTCTATCGCGTTTCTCTGACCCCTACCAGCGACCAAACTCGTCTTACCCCATGTGCTGATACGCTAATTGGGATTACAGGAATGGGCTTGTGATGACGCAATCTTGGATTAACGAAGCCATTTTTGTGAGGGAAAGCCGCTGGCAGACCGCCAAATCTCCTCACGGCGCACTCGTTTGCCTCACTTACAACGGATTATCCTATGCGTCATTGCGGGCCTAATGGCTTGGGCTAAAGCCAAGAGCTAAATCGTGTCATTCAACATGCAATCTCTACGAGATGGATCAAAGATCACGTAATGCCCTTGATAATGGTTTCGTTCAAACGAATTGACTTACTTACGCTTTATCTAATCTCCCCCAGCCCTCCTTAGATTGTCAGCACGTTGAATCGCACGAGTGAGCTTCAAGAGAAGTCTCACGACTAAGCTCAACAATACCGAATGCGAGCGAATCGTATTCCCAACATCCTGAACAAATCCTCACTGAAACCACCATTCCAAACGGTTGTTCGCAACTCACACACTCCGAACCCGTTCCCGTATTGCGGGCTCTGCTGCTGGAATTTGTCACTTTCTCTTGCGAACTTTGAGGACACATCTCGGGATCTTTTCTCTTCCTATTCCAAATGAAGAAGGATCCTAGTTAGTCACAGTATCACTAGTCGGTCAGAGCAACTATAGATAACGCTAGTTCGGGAGATTTCGATCCTCCTCCTCTCCGCCTCATTCAAAATGAAGAATCACCATTGTCTCTAATAGATCAGAGTAACCAGGGATAACGCAATTTGGATAGAGCTCCTCCTCTCCTCCCCATCACCCACGAGTGAAAGCGAAATGAGAGAAAGTAGCGCAATCTCTCTCGTACACTCCCCGATAGAGGAGCAGGAGGAACACTAGGATCCCCCCGAGGATCCCCCTTCCTTGACTACTATCCTAGACCCCATGGATCCAAGTTCCGGAACCATCTTGGATCCGGGTCCGTCGGGCCTAATCTATTTGATTTTCCCACCACCCGCGGCGCGAAATTGAATGAGAATTGGTGGAGGTGGTGGAGCAGAGATAGGACTTATCGCCTTTCCCTTTCAATCCCAGCGCGCGCTCTTCCATTCAGTCTGGTCTTGCCTCTGTGTGAATACAATCCCGTGTGATCCTCGAGTCCAACTTTCGCTTTTCACTTTTTCGAATTCACCGGCTCGATTCCGACCCCTTATCCACCCAATCCACCCTTATCATCCTTCTTATCCCTTTCGCGCGCCTTATCATCGATTGATTATCCTTGTGCGATTATCATTGAGAGATTGTTGTGATTGAACACACTTGGAACGATTATCTCCTTCATATCTCTTCAGTAGAGAAAGTAGGGATAATACGGAATGATGAGACAGCTCATATCATTCATTATCATTCATTCATTATCACCTCGACTCACGACCTTTCGCCGTTCTGGTTGGTACAGCAAAAGCGTCACGGCTGTAAGGGGGCTGTAGGCTAGATCATGTGACGGATAATTCAATGCCTTTTTGATGCTTTTGCCATTCCTCTCATTTTTCTTTGATTTTGCCGCATTAGCTCTGAAAATTTTTTATCCAAGCTTGAAAATCATTGAAGCTTGCCCTCTCTATTGCGAGGGGTAGTGTGTGCAGTAAATTTGAAAATAACTATTTCATGATTCATGCCATTGAGCCAAGTCTTCACTTACCTTGTTCGTAGATCATTATTTCTTATGTTCACCTACATTATTTCCTATGTTCACCTACATGCCGCCGAACCCCATCACCTGTGTTGCACTATCCCCATTCAGTCATGCCTAAACTAGTCAATGTCATTTATTCTTTCTGACTCAACTATCGGTTCAACTGACATTACTCCACCCCGGCGTGATTCTCATAAAAAACGACATTTCCGCTTCCCCTACCCGAACGCAAGTACCTATCGAACTATCCCCTACTGCCAATGCCCAAACTAGTCCTG